>JARYGA010013635.1:0-45948 GCA_030545235.1 Helianthus tuberosus
ACCATTGGGTCCTTTCACCCAATAGTGATGATTATCACTGTTTAGGTTCGTCCACCTAAAAGTGAGAAACAGCAGTAATGTGCACAATACCCCACTTACTGCCAGTAATTTAAGATAACAAATACTTAATCCCTGTAAAATATATCTGGAAAACATTTAGGTATTGTAAAACACTTTTGATAAAAAGAGAATGACTCACATTGCAAGTTTTAGTTGGACAGAGTTTTGCCTACTGATTAAGCCTGGTAACCTAGTTAAAATAACAATGCACACGAAACTAGGTTAGTAACTTAATACAACATTCACAATATGCTCACGAAATCAAAACCCTCACGACAAATGACAAAGTATAGCACAAATTCGGGCAGCACTTAAACATCCATCAGATCGGTTTCAATCGACCGGACATTGTATTGTAGCAGTGATCGAGTTATTACCCTGTATCGTAGCAGGTTTTCCTACTTCAAACGTGATTTTTATGCAGAAAGATAGTGATTTTGATGAATTTCTCGAGCACAGAAGAAATGCCCATGCACGTCCCATTTATAGCAAAAACTTGAGTTTGTCGCGGCCCGCGTAAATTCTAATAACATCTTACGCGGCCCGCGAGGGCAACCCTAGCTATGACTAGGGGTGCCGTGTCACGACGTAGGTCTGCCACGTGTCAGACACGTGGCCTAAAGTTTATCCGGAACATTTCCCAACTGTCGCGCCCCGCGTAAGCATTCCTTAAGTCTTACGCGGCCCGCGACAGACCCATAAATTTTGAATTTCTTGGTTTTTCATAAGAATTAGGGTTTTGGGGGTCCGGGTTTCTACTTACAGAGTGTTGTGGGGCATTTTTGCAGGTTCTTACAATCAAACTAACAAATTGGGATTGACTGAAAAAGCTGCTATTAATCAGGATCTAGACAACATAATTGGAACCAACAACAGGATTCCCAGGCTGATTTTAGGGGGATCCTTTTCGGAATGGAAATTCAGATTTATCCAGTATATGAGTATCAAAGATCCAAAAGCTTGGTGGTCCATCTGCAATGGACCAACGGTGATCACCTACGTCGTGAACGATGCTCAGGGAACTACTAAGCTTGAGTCGCAATACACTAAAGAAGATGATGAGAAACTCGACATTGATGACAAAGCTCTTGCTATGCTGCATTCTGCACTAACACCAGAAATTGATGTTGGAGTTCGGGATGCTAAATCTGCCAAAGAACTGTGGGAAGCACTGTTAGCTATGTATGAAGGAAACGAGGAGATGAAGGAAAGCAAACGGGAGATGCTTACTCAAAAGTTCAATTTGTTCAATCACTATCCAGGAGAAATGCTGGAAAATCCGATTCAAAGATTCGTCGCTTTGATTAGTGATATAAAAACTCATGACATCGTGCTGCAAAACTCTGTCATCAACAAGAAACTGCTCAATGCCCTTCCAAGAAAATGGGATACAAACGTCACCGTTATCATGAGAACCAGGGATTTGACTAGAATGACTCTTACTGAATTGATACCACTACATAAATCCTATGAGATGGATGATAAGCAAAGACTCTACAACCACACTGCAAGCTACAACAACGCAGGTGTGTTGATAAACACCGCACTTGTATCTTAACAAGGACTTGGCTCGTTTCAAACACCTTCTACTGTTCTGCTTCCCTCAAATCTTGGTACCAATATTAGCAAATCTGGTTACTTTCCTGCTCTAGTTCAACAAGTGAACCCAGCTCAATCTGCACCACATCCTGCACCTCAATCTACACCTGCATCTGCCCAAGCTCATCCGACCACTTCTACTGCTTTCGCAGCAACAAACTGGTCTTCTCCTATTGTTGTTTCAAAGGAATTTGAGCAGCATACGGTTTTCATGACAGGGGTCATGAACTGTTATCATGCTTTCATCACTGGGAAGATGGCAAATAACATCGATTCAACTGAATTACATGAAGTCCACCCTGATAATGTCGAAGAAATGGATATTACTTGGCAGATGGCCATGGCGGTGTTTAGAGCTAAAAATTTTGTGAAGAGAACTAGTCGAAACAAATGGGAGACAACTGATCATGAGCTTGGTTGGAACAAGTCAAAGCTCAGGTGCTACAACTGCCATGAACATGGCCACTTTGCTCGTGAATGCAGACAACCATGAAAGGAGAGATCTGACCCAAATGTTACTGATACTGTTAGTTCAGCTGCGCGACCAGCTCCAAACGTTGTGTCCACCTCAAATATCACTGTTTCTCATCTTGCTTAAGGCTCACCCTCAAACACAGCAGCCAGAAACCATACAAGCTCATCAGAATCAGTTGCAAATCCTGGAAGTGCTTTGGTGGTTTAGGAAGGAGGGGGCTTCGACTTGACACAACAAATGAATGATCTGCAGCTTACTCCAAACACCATGTATCAGTCAAATGAAGCTCTTGTGGCACATGTGAAAGAAGACATTGAATCAGCCACTGAAATTATTGAGGGAACGATCTATCAAGCCCTCATGGCTCAAATGAATGACTACACTCCTTCTGAAGCTGAGGTATGTGTAGATAATATTTGTTGTACTCCTGAATGTAGGGAAAAGGTTAAGGGGTTCAAAGAGTAGGCATAATTGCTCGTTATGCAACTTCAATTTTCAAGATCTAATGGTTATGAAATTAAAAAGAAATTGAATGGGTACAAGGATATGGTGGAGGCGCAAAAGCGTGATATCCGTAAGTTGCATAACGATCTGAGTGAGGCAAATTGTAGATATCTCCACTTCAAAGAATTGTCTGAAAAACTAACTCTTGAACTCGATAATTTAAAATCAACTTTTGAAAACATGGAATTTAATTTGAAGAAAAATGACGTGTCTAGTGAGAAATTCGAGAAAATGATTAGTCAACAGTTAAAATACAGCAAAAAGGAAGTGATGAACAAAGGATTGTGATTTATATGTATACCTCCACCATACAATCACAATTACTCCTCAATTCCCATGACTGAAGAGGAGATAGATAATCTACCCAAAATGGAATATGGGAAACCAGGGGACCAGAAAGCCGAACCTGCTAAGTCTAGAAAAAAAAAGTATCACAAGGCCTAATAAAACTGAAATTATTTTGGAGAAAAGGCTTATCATAAAAGATTTATTAAACCTGAAAATGTTTCAAACCACACCGAAACCCTAAATTTTGAAAATAACGTAAACATTGATAAACATTTTCAAGTGTTGGAAAATACAGAATCATGTCTTTCACAAAATTCACCTGAAGTGCAACCTCAAACTCAAGAGTCTGAAGTGAAATTAGATAATATTGAGTTTGCTATGATCAAAGTGTTGGTTGATTTTATGAAAGGGTTTGGAAATGGTAAACAGAATGAGTCAGCTTCCTCGTGTGATTCAACATGTGACACCTCTGAGACAACCATTTGTGAGAAATCGGAAGTGGTTGAATCAGTCGAGGTCAATGATGGATCACCTGAAGAAGCTGAGTCACCACAGACTAAAATTGAGTCTGACAAGATTACTAAATCACCCGTTTCATCTGACTCGACATGTGATTCCGTAGAAAGGGCTGACTGTGAAAACTCAGAGTCAGTTAATTCAGTCGAATCTAACAACGAATCATCTGAAACAGTTGAATCAGAATCGACCAACGAAGAATCAGAATCAACATCAGGAGCTTCTGTTGAGTCAAATGGTGATGAGACCACAGAAGCCCCTGCTGGACTTTCAAATGAAGATAATTCTGATACTTCTGAATCAACGGTGTCACTAGAAGCTGAAAGCGATACGACTGCATCGTGTGACACTGTTTGTGAGCAAATGAATGTTACTAATTCTGTTGCTTCAAATGCAAACCAAGTAATTATTGAAGATTGGGTGGATGAAGATGATGAGGATGATGTTGCTTTAGTTGTTTTAAAAAATAAAATTCAGAAAAACAATGCTTTAATTTCTGAAAAATCAAACAATATTTCAATTTCTTCTAATGCTTTGGATTGTCTGGGCTCTGTGTTTAAGAGCAATGGATGTTCTAACATTTATTTTGGTTCTATTTGCATCGATTTGAATTCAGTTGTTTTGCCTAATAAAGCTGATCAATCTAAAAATCTATTGGAAAAACAAACTAAACAGGGAGGTGAAACAAAATCTGTTCCACCAAAATCAAGATCAACAAATCCAACCAAACATAATTCTGTTTCTAAGGATCAAAGTAAACCTGTTTTGCATGTTTCTCAGGAACCACACAAGTCCTCAAGTTCTACAAAGACTGGTGGATATTAGGCAAAGCCACATGTGAAGCAACAAATATGTTACACATGTTGCATTGCTGGACACATTGCGAGAAATTGCCAGCATCGTCCTGATAACCTAAAGAAGGAGAGCATCAGAAGGCTCCAAAAGGGAATCTCAAGCCTTCGAAACAGGAGAAGACTCTAACATCTAAACCTGTTAAGAAGCGGAATTCCAAGGTGAAGCCTTCTGATGAAGACTGGAACAAAGCAAAACAAATGAAACTAAAAACCAAGAGTCACATTCCAAACTCTACACCTGTTTCGCCCAAGGCATCCAAGAAATTGGAAAGGCCTAGGCAAGTTTGGAAACCTAAGAGTCATGTTCTAGATATCTCTCCTAAATCATCGTGCATCAATAATAAACCTATCTACTCTAAAGAAAATCTGATTTGGATGCAAGTCACATATGTTAATGAACAGGGAGTGCCCACTTCTACTATGGCTTTGGTACCAAAATCTAATTAATCCCGCATACTGTGCAGGAACGGCTATGGAGGGCTGTCATTCGACTCTGGCTCATTGACAGTGGCTGTTCCAGGCATATGACTGGCGACTTATCTCAACTTACTAATCTTGAAGATTTCAATGGTAGATATATTTCTTTTACGCGAGGAGAGAAAGGAAAGATCACGCAACGAGGCACCGTAAAAAATGGTGATCTCTGTTTCAAAGAAGTCAACAACATTCCTGAGTTGAAGCATAGCCTGCTTAGTGTATCTCAAATATGCGATAACTATTACTCAACTCACTTCACTAACAAACACTGCCTCATTCTGAAGCCAGGAATGGTCATTCCTGATGAATGCATTTTACTGAAGTCTGACGGAAAGGGCAACGCTTATGTCATCGACATGAACGAACCACCCACTGAAAGCTTTGCCTATTTGTTTACTAAAATCTCTGAACACAATGCTATGCAGTGGCATCGTCATTTAGGGCATTCAAATGTCAAAAATCTAAACCATCTTGCAAAATTGGGGTTAGTAAGGGGTCTACCGGTGAAAGATTTCATTACTTTTGGAAAATGTGTTTCCCGTGCTAAGGGTAAACAACATCGAAAACCTCATTTTCCCAAAACTGTCAACACTATTAACAGTGTGATGCAGCTTCTTCACATGGATCTTTTTGGTCCTGTGAATGTACTCAGTCTGTTTGGAAAGTCTTACTGTCTAGTAATTACTGATGACTACTCATATTTTACTTGGGTTTTCTTCTTAGTTAACAAGAGTGAGACTACAGAACTAATAAAAAGATTCATAATCTTCATGGAAAATCAGACGGGCAAGAAAGTGAAGGGAATTCGAAGTGACAATGGAACCGAATTCAAGAATGTTGAATTGAATTTCTTCTGTGCTGAAAGGGGAATTGCTAGACAATAAAGTGCTGCTAGAACTCCTTAGCAAAATGGAGTTTCCGAAAGAAGGAATATAACCCTAATTGAAGCGGCTTGCACGATGTTATGTGATTCTAAGCTCCTCGTTTTCTTCTAGGATGAGGCTATTAATACTGCGTGCTATGTTCAAAACAAAGTTATTATAAACAAATCATGCATGAAGACACCTCACCAAGTAATGTTCGGGGAGAAACCCTCTGTTGGGAACTTTAGAGCTTTCGATTGTCCATGTACTCTTTTGCACTTAGAATCCATTCCAAATTTTGATGCTAAGGCAGATGAATGCTATTTCATTAGATATGCTGGAAAAGTTGCACATTAAAACAAAACTGCATATAGAGTGTACAACAAGAAGACTAGACAGATCATTGAGTCTTTCGACGTACAGCGGCTCGAGGAAAATCAGACTGATGCTGGAAACGGGCCATTCACTCTTTATAACTATGCTTATCTTTTTAAATCATTTGATATTCTTGATGATCCTCCTGTTGTTTATGTAGGCACCTCTGGTCCTTCGAATACTGTTTCTCGACCCTCAACTGTTACACATAATGCTGAGGAAGAGGGGGATGTTGAATTTGAGGGGGATTCTACAGTTGTGGGGGATCGCACACCTGCACCCTCATCTTCAACATCAGCACCTAAGATTCAAGTAGTTCCTGATTACACTAACATTCTCAATGAAGGAGGGGAAGCATTGGATTCATCTAATGATGAGGACACACCCAACGATCAAAATGACATTTTCGATGTTCCCATTCCTGACGAGTTTGTTGCTGATAGTTCGGAGGAAGAACAAATTATTGATCAAACTGAGTCGGTAGCAGTTGAAAACTTGACGAACTTGCCACCGACTGGAACTGCTCTAGAAATTGCCATTCTTGTAAGTGTCCAACGTGATCATCCCATTGAAAATGTGATTGGACCTGTAGGAGCTGGAGTGTTGACCAGAAGTCAGTAAAGAGTGATCAACAATTGCTTGTTTTCATGTTTCATCTCACGAATAGAGCTGAAGACAATTGACATGATGTAGGATGAGTTGAACCGGTTGGGTAGACGTGATGCAGGATGAGTTGAACCGGTTCAAAAAATTGAAAGTGTGGTAGTTGGTTGCTTTGCCTGCTGGAAAGAAATCACTCGGAACTCGATGGGTCTATCGAAACAAGAGAGACGATAGCAGAGTGATTGTTCATAATAAAGCAAGACTGGTTGTTCAAGGGTTCAGATAGATTTAATGCCTCGACTATGATGAAGTGTATGCTCCTATGGCCAGATTGGAGGCAATTCAGATTTTTCTAGCCAGTAGACCAGATATCATGTTTGATGTGTGTTAGTGTACACGTTATCAGGCTACTCCTAAACTTTCTCATTTAAATGATGTTCAGAGAATCTTTTGGTATCTTAAGGGCAGGCCTCGACTTGGACTTTTGTATCGAAAAGAAACTCCATTTGACTTGTGTGCTTTCTCTTACAGCAATTTTGGAGGTACAGGTAGGGACATGAAGTCTACATCAGCTGGATGCCAGTTTCTGGGGGATCGCCTCATTTCCTGGCAATGCAAGAAGCAGCAAACTGTTTAACTGTCGACTGCAGAAGCCGAGTATGTAGTAGCTTCAGCCTGCTGTTCTCAGGTTATATGGATTCAACACCAGCTAGTGGATTACAGTTTGAATTTTTCCCAAACTCCCATTTACTGTGACAATGATGCAGCTATCCAAATAGTGAAAAAAATCCGGTATATTTTTCAAAAACTAAGCACATTACCATAAAAATTCATTTCATTCGTGATTCTTTCAACTAGGGTCTTATTATAATGGATCAAATTCATACTGACGACAATGTCGCAGATATTTTTACAAAACCATTTGATAAAGCATGTTTTCTTGCTCTTCTTGAACTTCTAAAAATGGTCGATTTCGAGGATTGAACATGGTCACTCAAAAATATTTTTCTTCATTTCAGTAAATTTGTTTCTTAAAATTATTTTTAGTTTATTATTTTTATTTTCAATTTTAAGCAAAAATTTAGGGGGATGTTGTCTCTTAGAAAAATACAAAAACATTTGAAAAATAAAAAAAAAATACAAAAATAGTTTTTGCTAAGCCATTGCTACAACCCGGGAAATGAAATAATTTCACTATGTGGATTAAGGCTGACTCATGTAAGACCAATATTGAAATGGTCTGACTCTAGAGCGATATGTTGGTAGGCTTTATCCTGATGGCTAGACTCTTTGACTGGTTCAGTGTAGAACACAAATATTATTCTATGACCTCAGGAAAGAACGTCACTTGGAATTAGGACATGGCTATTTGAATGCGTGTGTGACGTCCCGATACACACAATTTCGTTCTAGTTCTGAAATATTTTCTGACCAACTCGTGTATCTCCTTTGTTTTGCATGAGCAAAGACCTGGAGGTGCTAGGCAACGTCGGCTTCTGTTTTGCGTGAGCAAAGGCCTAGCTGTACGTTGTCGCTCTATAGATCAAATACACCCGAAAGACGCCCTCTAGTGCCTTAAAGAAACCCGAAAAACGTATATCAAACTGAGAAAATCTCATTTGATCTGTACATTATATCCATCTTTGCTGCTGATCTATTATGTTCTCTTCTCAATCCAGTCCCAGTCAAGGTTTCAGAATCCTATAATGGGCTTGTGAAATATGTGTTAGGGAAACTACACGTATGATAGCGTGTCAGAATTTAAAGTTTCGGGATTTGATTGTGATTGAATTGAGTGCTCATGTAAACTAAATTGAAAACATGATAAATCAGTTGCAGACCGTCACTTGAAAAAGGCCTAGGGTGATAAGTTTAAGTGGATAAATATACTGGCAATCGCTCGGATCACCCAAAGTAAATTAGTGTTGATAAGTGTAGTCTGGCCCGAAATTCGATGATTTGATCCCGTAAGAAAAGTGCATGCAAAGTTGTATAAATTTGGCTTGATTGATTATTGTAAATATTAGGTGTACTTTTTTTAGTGTAAATGGTTTTTAAATTATATTATATAGTTTTCATTAAAAAACTGTGACCTTGTTTAAAAATCGAAAAAGACCACACCTTCATAAAATATTCTTGCACGAAAATATGAAAAGATTTGTTTTCGGGATTTGAGCCGGACCCATCGTAAACTTGGTGGGCCCCACAAAATCTGAAAACCGTTTGGAGAAGACCTGCTCGGGCCTACCGCACACTTGGTGGGCCCCTTAGTTTGAAAAGTGGTGTGATTAGGGTATGGAGAAGTGTGCGATGGCTGGGTTTTATTTCTGACACCCTTTATTCAAAATTGTTTTTTCTCAAAAATTGCAAAACTTTTTAATCACTCACCTCTTTCTCCTATCATTCATCTTCATTGTCTTCTTCTTCACAATAACAAAAGTTCAGAAGTTGCAAGTTTCCTCTAATTAATATGTCGAATCCAAAAGCAAAATCTAAAGGTTGGTACTTTTATTTTTGTCGATTAACTGTGAATGTGTTTACAGGAACTTGAATCATCATGAGCCCTGTTAGATTGTTGATTGAACATAGAATCATCTGAGTCTTGTTACTGATAGTTGATTATGGTGATGAGTATTGAGATAAGTAGAAGGTTTTTTTAGGGATTTAGGGTTGTTACAGGCCACAGGATCAATATTTTGACCGAAAAATATTATTTGAAACCCTAACCTTTGATCGGAAAATGCTTATTATCACTGGAGAAGATGACCGGAGAGGCGCGTGCACTGCACGCGCCGGTGATTGACCTCGCACAGTTGGAAAAAAGTCGTTTTTGCCCTCGCACACTTGGGTAAAATTACCCAACTACCCTTGGGTAGTGTGCGAGGTGAATCATCAGATTAAAATGGACAACTTTGCCCCTCTTTTACTGTGTGAAATGTCCTTTCTGCCCCTCGCACACTGTGATATTACCAGTGTGCAAGTCAAAGATGCCATTTGACCACATTTGAAGTGTGCAACTGGAGTTCTTGACTTTGTTTGACCAGGGGACTGTGCGGTTAACCTCTGTTGACCGCACTGGGATATTACCAGTGTGCGAGTCAAAGATGCCATTTGACAACATGTGAAGTGTGCGACTGGAGTTGTTGACTTTGTTTGACCAGGGGACTGTGCGGTTGACCTTTGTTAACCGCACAGAGTGTGCGACCAGGTTAATTTCCTAAATTAACCTCAAAATCTTTTGCCAAATTACCAAAGTGCCCTCGCACACTTGACATCCACTCGCACACTATCTGTTGGGATCACACAATCCTTAAAGATTGGGCCTGATCCAGTTTGTTGGGGCCATTTTGAAACCTATGATCTGCTTATATGTTTTATTAAAATTTGAGATTTATTATTAACAGAATGGGATTATTTGTTATGTTTTTAAGAAATCTTAATATTTTTTTTGAAACATTTGACTTAGTTTGACCAAGTTTACGATCAAACTTGGGAATTTTGGGTTTCGTCTTATGTTTGTCAGCCCTAATTGTCTCGTTTGGTGTAGAAACTGGAAAGAAAGCATTTGTTCCACATATCCCAATGTGGCAAAAAGCAATGAATGTGGCATGTTATTTATCGGATCCTCTAAAGGGGTTCGAGACATACAAGTCAATGATTGTTGGACTAAACACATGCAAATTGGCAAATTCACTTCGGGAGAATCCAGTTATACGTGAAGATTGGATAAAAGACTTCTGGGATAATGCTTCGGCCAAGAGAGGATATGTGATTATTAAGTCCAAAGTTCAGAATAAAGAAGTGTCCATTACCGAGCAGGATATCCGTGAAGTGCTGTTATTCGGAGATGATGCAAGTGACCCGGTCGAGTATGCAAAGGAGAAAGTTATGGAAGTCTTGACCAAGATGAGCTATGAGGGAGAATATCCTCCTCCCACGATTAAGAAATTGTTGCACCCGTATTGGATATTTCTCACTCATGTGTACTTGGTGTGTATAAGTGGAAACAAAAGTGGTCTAGACAAGTTGACTTTGAGACAAACGTCAGGGGTGGTATCTTTGGTCGAGGGGTGGAAGTATAATTATTCTAAGAGTGTTTTTGATGACATGTTGGCGAATGTGAAAACTATAAATGAAAAATATTGGTACAGATTTCCCAGATTCCTGCACTTTATTTTGGAAACAAAGTATCCGAAGCTGCCAGTTGCATTGAAGACTTATGATGTCAAGTTAATGAATCATATGGTGTTTTCTATGCTGAATCAGAAGTCGAGGGATAATGTTGGGATAACGTATCAAAACAAGAAGGAGTTAGAGAAGTTTGGGGCATTTGTTGAAATTCAAGAAGAGATACCTGCTCAGATTAATGCTACCGTAGCTGATGAGCATGATGTAGAGATAATAGTAGCTCCTGCTGGAATGAATGAACCAGTTGAGAATGTAGATCTAACTGGGATTGAAAGTGAAGAAGACGTTGCTGATGATAGAATGGCAGATGATAACGAAGTGAATGAGAACGTAGACGATAGTGAAACAGAAATAGAGATTCATGCTGAAAGCCTTACATCAGAAACTGAAAATGTTGAAGAACCAGTTAATGTGAACCATCCTCATGTTGAATCGGTTACTACTGCTACTGCTACCGATTCTGAGAATATTCAAGAAGATCCTTCCGCTAATCTTCCTCCTAGGAAACAAAGTAGAAGAGATCCTAGGATCAGCGGTGAGGATAGTGCTAAAGTTCGAACAACCATAGAAACAACCATACCCGATACTACTACAATACTGAAGGTTAATTACATGCCGACAGAGTTGAGCCCTGCAATCATCGAATTCATGGAAAATGAAAGAGTTGCGATGTACATGCCAGTTCCAAAACCTGGTGAAGGTTCAAGCATCGGTCCATCGGATGCTAAAGTTCTTAGAGCTGCAGAGTTGTTGCAAGCTGCTGCCAGAGAAGTTGAAGTGGCAACTAAGTCAAAACAAGATGAGACTCATGAAGCTGCTGAGAGTTCAGATAGTGATGGCCTGTTTAAAGAGAATGAAACTACCATTATGATGCACATGATCACCGTTCTTGAAGAAGATAAGACATTTAAAGATGCTCATATTACAAGTCTTATGGAAGAGCTGGTAGTCAAGAATCAGAAAATTCATGAACTTGAAACAAATCTGGGAGATCTCAGCACTGTTGTGATGGATATGAAGCAAAAACTTGAAGGAAAGTTTCCAAAGGAATTTGCTGATCCTCCAAAGGAAGCTACTGCTGAGGAAAGGGAGAAAGATCAGAGAGAACACGAGGAGGGAATGGAACGTTACTTTGCAGATCCTCCTCGTACATCGAATCAGAAACCAAGGAAGAAAATGGTGGTTATGAGGAATGTAGGGGCCAAAAGGAATTTGCATTTCGGTGATCAGGCAGATAGATATGTAATCGCCACTGAGAAGGATAGGCGTGGAAACATGTCAGGTATTCATAGTTGGGCGTATAATGACGAGAAAGGAATGTTCATCGTGCTGAGGAAGAATGGTGAGGTAGTGTATTACGATAACTCTGCATGGATGGCAGTGGACCTAAGAGAGTTAAGTTATGCTGGTTTTCATGATTAAACCAAGAATCCAAATTGAAAAATTGGATGGAATTTCTTCAATAGGCTGCAACAATAGGATCGAGTTAATTTTCGAGATATGAAATTAGCTCAGTCAACTATTGAAGAGGATGAAGAAGTTTTGGATCCTGCTACTGGAAAGCCATACAAGATTGTGAAGTGGCCTGCGACGAATCAAACTAAGACAGTTCCATTATTAAAGGAACTTCCTAATGATAGCTTGAAGAATTTAATGTTCTGGATGTATGATCCCGTTTCTGGTTAAGCTGTGATTGTCTGCAAGGATGCTAAGTACAGATTTCTAGATACAAGAGGTTTGATGTGCTTCGGTGGAAAATGACATCAATCTCTTGGCAAAAACTCAGATTCAAAGTGATCCTTAGTACGAAGTGTGTGCGAAGGTTAGACAGGTGTTGTGGCCCAGATCATGAATTTTAAGTTGTGGTCAGGCCAACGTACAAGAGTTGAAACACAGTTATTTGGTCCGTATGTTGGGAGAAGAATACCGATTCTGCCAGAGTTGCAAAAGAAGCAGAAAGAGCAAGCTAAGAAGCAGTCAAGGAAACGCAAGTAAAGATCAAGCCGCCATGACGACACAAACCTAGAGGGATATTGTAAGGGCATAATCTAGAATAGGTTTGCGTCTGTCTTGGGTTACTGTATGTGGGTTGGGCTCGATATGTTATATAGGCTTGGTAGGTTGTTTTGTAGTCAATGGGGTATGGGCTTGGCCCAATGTAATAGGGCTTCCTATGCAAGTATAAATAGGAGGTTCCTAATATAGGTTTGGTTGTTGATTCTTTGATAAACATTGTGCTTTATGCGATATCAAGTACCAGACGATCATCTAGACCATATACTTGTTTTTGCTTAAATCAATACATTTGCTTTTCAATCTTCGACATCTTGCTTGTAATTCTGCTACTTGTTTGGTGTTTGATATCTGATTATGTTGTTTTGGGACTTACAAGAGGGGACATGCTGTCCAACTGGCTTCCAGGTGCAGTAACTGTCAAGTTATCAATAGAAAGCAGATTATAAGTGACTGTTCGGTGTCGTATTCTACTTCTACTCCTTTCTTAGTAATAATAAATGCACCGTAACGGTTAACTCGGGACCGAAGCTTCGTCAAACTCGCCGGATCCTGGAATCACAGTAGTTGATACAATTAAACGGGTTGTTAAGTTGAATGGTGAATATTAAAAACTATCCTTAACAATTAATCAAAACCATTAATCCCAAGGCCATGTCTATGTGGTATTTTGAATCAGAAAACATATTTTTATGTTAAAACGGGTATTCGGGATTCCGGGTGGAGGTTACTTTTTCGCATATTGATAACGCTTTTCGTGACAAATCTTGTATTCTTTGCAATCAATTAAACAAACCCCCAATTTAGATCATTTAGTTTAAATTAGATTCTTTGACGCTAACCACAAATTCCCCTTGGATACGATATCTTACTTACGCAATCTACATAGTTTAATTAGGTTTTTTTTATTGACCCTTACGACAGTCGTCAAAATGGCGCCGTTGTCGGGGAATTCGTGCGCTTAGTGTTTTGGGCCATTTTTTGAGTATGCATGCTGACTAATATCCTGCTTTTAATTGTTTATCTGTGATCAGGATACTGGACGGGGATATTGCTAA
Organism: Helianthus tuberosus; assembly: GCA_030545235.1. NCBI lineage: Eukaryota > Viridiplantae > Streptophyta > Magnoliopsida > Asterales > Asteraceae > Helianthus > Helianthus tuberosus. The sequence continues at coordinate 13,874 of JARYGA010013635.1, forward strand.
CATCCTGGGCGATATCCTGAGGTGTATCGAATTAATCACGTGCAGGTTAAAGACTGGGACTTGCCAACGGTCAAGTGGACTCTATCTCCTCAAGACTCGGGCGTATTTGTTAAAGGAGAGACGTTGAGCCCGAAAGACCAGGTCTACAACGTTCAACTAAGGAATATTCGTTGGATCCCGGTTATGTAGGATAGTTAGTTACATTTGTTTTACTATAAATAGATGGGGGCGGATCAGATTAAGGCACTCAACTTACACATTTTAAAACACTTTCTCTCTAGCTCATCGCAAACACTACACACAACACTTGTATTCGAATCACATTATAACACATAGTCGATCCGCACCACATCCTGCACTGTATCCTGATATTTGAAGCAATAGAAGAACAAGGCAGCTGCGATTGTCAGCTCCCGAGGTTTTATGCCGGCGATCTAGATTGATCAAGGGCTTTCCTCGTATATCATGTGTCAACCTTTACATTTTTGCTCATTGTTTGATTGTAGATACAGCTCTATATCCTGAGCCGTATCCTGAAACTGTTTTCACAACTAATTTGGTTAACACATTTTTCACATACAAATTTTAGCACACTACCTCACTTAACTAATTTGATCACTTAATTGCTTAGGTAATTTTTGACCAAAACAATTTGGCGCCCACCGTGGGGCAAGTGGTGCTACCTTTACTAAAAATCTTTGTGAAATCATTAATCGGTCTTCTATTTTCAAAACTTTTTGCCACATTGTTTACAATGGCCTCAAGATCAAACATGAGCTCCTCTACTATGTCTGCTACAACCTCTGCTACTACTGGTTTGGTGCTTCCACCACCTCCTCCAAGGATGCCGTTTTCTTCACAATCTCAAGATGTTATCCCTACTCGGAGTGTCCAGGTATCTGCTCCCGTCTTAGCCTCTAATGATGAAATTCTGACTTTATTTGGAAGTGTGCAGGAACAAATAAGGCAGCAACAGGAGACTAACCAAATGCTGTTAAGAGAAATATAACTCTTAAAAGCTAGCTCGAGCAGACCTGTTGAAGAAACTGTCACTCCTATACAGCCCAGGGCTTTGAACTTCAGTTCTGCAGTTTACACTGAGGATAATAGGGGGAATATCGTCCCAAGCCATTCTCAGAATCATACCCCTGAGATACCCTCTTCGGTCAGGATATCGACTGTGAGAAGTTCAGGATATGCTTCAGGATATGGCCAAAATCCTCAGACCGGTAATGTGTCAAATAATAATATTCTTGCTACTAACAACAATGGCTCTTTACAGGATGCAGGTATGACGTCAACATTTACCCAGGAGCTCCAAAAATTAAAGGACATGATATCCAGTGTACCTGGAGTGGGCCAGCCAATTCCAGAAGTATCCCAAGACAGCCGCAGGATATCTCGCTTTGCGTATCCTATCTGTGATGCTGAAATCCCAAAAAGATTCTAGACTCCCAACATGAAACTGTATGACGGGACTACGTGTGACACCCCAGGAAAACCATGCAACTTACCTAGCTTCCTCAGTAACCGCATGCTAAATTTCGGGACGAAATTTCTTTAAAGTTGGGGATAATGTGACAACTCGAGTTTTCAAGGTTTCCATCTTCGCATTTATTGCGCGTTAAATGTTTAAGTTGTTTGTTAATACGACTTGTTTGTTTCACAACTGTGCACGTTTGTAGTATGTTAATCGTAATGTGATTGATATGTTGTATACGGTATGCCTTATAAGTGTGTATGATGATGTATGTCTTAATTGTAATATATGTGTTGTATAATTTAAACAAGAAATTTGTTAGGCCAAACACCCTCACCCACGAAATCACCCTAGTGGTGAAAACACTTTGTGTTTTCGTCCACTAGAGGACCAAGGAAAACAGAGATGGGCCTTGGCCCAGTATTGAGATATTATATGTTTTGATTTTGAGCGTGAAAGGTTATTAGATAAACCCTAGAGTCTCTCCCTAACTTTGTGTGCGACGGCAGACCCTCTCATTCGAAGCCAAATCCCTCTTGTTGATCATTCCTTATTCGGTTAGTAAATTTATATTCGTGATTAACTATTATTTGATTGTTTGTTATGTGACTATGATTTGCAAAAGTGTGTAATATGTTGACTTTTTCGTTGATGATGTTGATGATGATGCTCACGTGAATAAACCTGCCACATCAAACAACTTTTATAAATTCAAACACGAAATATATATAATAAGTTTATGTTGGCCAGTGAACCGATGAGTTGATTTGGATATCAAGTTTTAAAGCATCAAACCCACTACTAATTTCAGTCCAATCAGGTAGGCTCTATAGGTTAGTGGTCCAACATGTTAGTCAAACCCACCAAGCAAAAATCGATCCAATGGGAAAGAGAGGTGAAAATAGTTGTCGGCTTTGGTTGTAGGAAACATCAGGTTATATGTAAATGATAATCATGAAGGAGAGTGGCGGCCCATGTGTTGATCTAATCAAACATATTATGTTAAATGCATGAGTGTCAGTAAGCATGTTATGTATATCAAATTCACATGTATTAATTTAATCAAATAGACTTTTGATAATATTGTCAGTATGCATGTTAGGCATATTAAATGGTGAGATGATGCTTGGTTTGTAAATTGTATTAGACTTGGGGAAACGCATATCTGTTAGTGATGATGATTGCTTGTTTGATCGAATATTAATTAAGTGTGAAACGGTTAATTTGTTGATCGGTCAAATAAATGGAAACTTTGTGATTGATTTCAAGATAAATGTTATGTAACTGATTTCCGTGATATCCGGATAATAAAACTAATCGCACTAGACATCTCAGTCGCACAAGAATTAATGAACCGCATAAGTTGTCATGTTACTTAACTGTTGGGCCGGGTATATGTTTGGGCCGGATTAGCTTCAATCGCACAAAGGTTCGCGGATCGCACAAGGGATCCGTGATTATATTGTTGGGCCGGTTACTTATTTAACCACTTATGTTATGTTGGGCTTCTTGATATTTTGGGCCGGGTGTTTATCGGAATCGCACAACATGTTGTGGATCGCACAAGGCCGTGCTGAACGCACAACATATTGGGCCGATTGTTTTTGGGCCATATCTTTCGGATCGTACAAGATTAGACACGAGGAGTGCTTGACTGTTACTGTTAAGGTGTTAACATGTATTATGTGTTTGCCATGATCAACTTGTGTTTATAATCTGCTACCTATGTGTAATCATACGTGCACCTAGACCTGACTTGTATGGTAACCATTTTAGGACGTGGTTGACCACTAGCATCTAGATTTGACCTCTCTGTGTATCTGCCGAGCAAACCAAGGTGAGTTCCCACTCTACAAAGCATGGGATTCCCAGGGGTTGGGAATGGGGTTAAGGAACATGGATTCCTCGTCCTTTCTTGGGTAGGACAGTAATGGTTCAGGAATGTAATTCCTCGTCCTCATGGACAGATAACTTTACTAGACCAAAACTCTATCACGAAGTCCCTCCTATTTTATATCGACTTAATCGCCGGGCCAATGGCGAGCGAGTCATTAGTTAGATAGCGCTATTTAGGTCTGACAAGCCTCACACCGTGCCGCAGAGGACGGGCGTGAACTAATGGATCTGGGCACGTCAATGATGATAGACATTGACAGTTCAGGGCACTTAAACATGACTTTCGTCAGTAGTCGATATGGTAACGAGTCTAGTGTATACAAGGGGTAGCCCCCACGGCCGAAATGCCAGATAACTATCATGGGGTAGCCCCCACGGCTGGATTGCCAGAGTAAATGGGTTAAACAAAGGGTTAAACAAATCACGTTTTCTACTATGGGGTAACCCCCACGGCAAGGATGCCAGTTAAAGGAACTATTTTTGAAACAACTTAAAACAAACACCCAACTGTGAACTCGCTCAACATTATTGTTGACTCGTTACTACATGCTTTGCAGGTCAATAGGTACTTAGCTGGAGCTTGCACAAGGAAGAGTCGTTGTGGGACATGGACAGCTGTGTGCCATGTGAGACCTTTGGATATTTAAACTTAAGTTTTGGTTTTAAACATTATGCTTCCGCTCATAACTTAAACTATGTTTGTTTTGGACACTAATCGTGTTGGTTGGACTTTTACAATTAATTACTTACTTGTTCAATATGATTAGTGGTTTGATCCTGGTAAGTCACGCCTCCAAGCGGTGATACTCCGCATGTGGATTTTGGGGGTGTGACACTACGGATCCTGAAGAACATATTGCCCAGTATAGGGAACGGATGGAAATCAATCCAATCCCTCCAGATCTCAAGGAAGCATGCCTATGCAAGGGATTCGGCTCCACCCTGACAGGATCAGCCTTAAAATGGCTGTTAAATGTCCCTCCTCACTCAATTACTTCATTTGCTCATTTGGTTAATTTATTTAACAGTCAATTTTCTTGTAGTCGGAGTTTTGAGAAACTAACCAGTGATCTTTACAGGATAACTCAAGGGCCTCAGGAATCCTTGAGGGATTATGTGAACAAATTCAGTCGAGAATCCTTGGATATCCCGCATCTTGATGTTGCAACAGCTGTGCAAGCTTTTAAGATGGGGTTACAAAAGGATTCTCAGTTTTATCAGGATCTTGTAATGAATCCCTACAGGAATCTCGACGAAGCTCGTAACAGGGCTTTGAGATATATCCGTTTGGAAGATGACAAGAAGATGCAGGAGAGGATGAATTCTACCTCAACCTATGAATCAACTAACAGGAAATCAGAAACCCCATATAAGCCATATCGCTCCAAGCCATATGGCAGAAATGACAACAAGAAAGTGAATGCTGTTGAAGACGAGGATCCTGAGGAATATCCTAACATATCTGAATACTGCTTTTCTGTTAATATACCTGCGTTAATGTATGCTATGCAGGGTTTAGGGGACAAAGCCAGGCGGCCTTGAAAGAACCAGCAGAAAGCTGATTGGAAGGATAAATCCAAATGGTGTGCCTTCCACGAAGACTTCGGACATATGACCGAGGATTGCATTGCTTTAAGGAAAGAAATAAGTTACCTGTTAAGCAAAGGGTATCTGAAGGACTTACTGGGAAAAAAGAAGAATAAAGGTCAGGATCCCGAGAAGGATCCTGAACGAGCAGCATCACCCCCAGCAGATGCCAAGATAATTAACTTTATTTCAGGAGGATTCGATATTTTTGGAACTTCGTATTCGGCGGCCAAGAGACATGCAAAAGAAGCTAAGAGTGAGAGGGGAGGTAGACCAGTCAGGATGACTACCCTCACAACTGATAAACTGATCACTTTCGATAGTGATGACAGGGATACTGTGCAGGATCCTCATCATGATGCTTTGGTAATAACATTATATGTGGCTAACCATTTTGTATGCAGGATACTGGTAGACAACGGTAGTTCTGTCAATATAATTCAGCTGGAAACATTGAAGAGGATGAATGTATCTCCGATGGACATTACTTCGAAGTCCACTGTGCTCATTGGTTTCAGTGGAGAGGCTAGGAATACCGTAGGGGAGATAAAGTTACCGGTGTATGTTGAAGGGGTCAACTCGATACAACGTTTCTGTGTGATGGACTCCTTATCCTGCTATAACATCATACTAGGGAGACCATGGATTCACGATATGAAGGCTGTGCCATCAACATATCACCAATGCATCAAGATCCCTACCCCTTGGGGAGTTGTCAAGGTTGAAAGTGATCCGCAGGAAGCGAGAGAATGCTACTCGTCCTCGATGAAATCTTCAACCAAGCCTAATCAGGCATAGCAATTAAAGATGCGGGCCCATGATATCGTGGAGGATTCGGAGCAGGATGTGAAGAAAATTATCCTGGATCAGGATAATCCTGATATCTCGGTGCTCGTGGGAACCAATATCCCTCAGGATATTGAAGAGGAGTTAACTAAGTTTTTGAAATGCAGGATGTCAACGTTTGCATGGAAGCATAAGGATATCACAGGCATATCCAAAGACACTATCACTCACAAGCTTGGAATTGACAAATCATTCAAGCCTGTTCAGCAAAAAAGAAGAAAATTTGCTCCTGAGCGGAATAAGATTATCCAAGAGGAAGTTGAAAGATTGTTGAAGTCCAGGATGATCAGAGAAGTCAAGTTTCCAAGATGGCTAGCAAACGTAGTTGTGGTACAGAAGAAAAACGGGAAATGGAGAGTTTGTGTAGACTACACGGACTTGAACAAGGCTTGTCCTAAAGATCCATTTCCTCTCCCTCATATCGATGCAATGGTAGATGCTACTGCTGGACATGAAATGTTAACATTCATGGACGCATCCTCAGGATTTCAGCAGATTCAAATGGAGCCTTCGGATCAGGAGGATACTGCTTTCATGACACCAACAGGTATATATTGCTATACTGCTATGCCTTTCAGTTTGAAAAATGCAGGTGAAACGTACCAGAGATTGGTAAACATGATGTTCAAAGATAAGCCGGGGGACACCATGGAGGTATATATTGACGATATGGTGGTAAAATCTAAAAAAGCTGATGATCACCTCCAGGATATTAAGGGAGCATTTGATATCCTGGATCAATACAACATGAAGCTGAATCCTGCTAAGTGCCATTTCGGAGTGGGGGCAGGAGAGTTTCTAGGATATATGGTGACAAAAAGGGGGATAGAAGCAAGCCCAGAGCAGATCAAAGCTATCCTGGATATAAAATCACCCTCAAATATGAAGGACGTACAAAGGTTAACAGGCCGAGTAGCAGCTTTGAATAGATTTATTTCAAGATCCTCGGAAAAATGCAAGGAATTCTATGATATCCTCAAGAAGAATAGGAAATTTGAATGGGGAGTAAAGCATGAAGCAGCCTTGCAGGATTTGAAGCAATATCTCTCAACTGCACGTCTATTGATGAAGCCTGAAAATGGTGAACCACTATCCCTATACCTCGCTGTATCAGGGAATGCTGTAAGTGCCGTTCTTGTAAAAGACCATGAAGGTCAGCAATATCCTGTTTATTACGTTAGTAAAAGTTTGTTAGATGCTGAAACTAGGTATTCTCATTTAGAAAAATTGATATTAGCTCTAGTCATGGCATCGACAAAGCTTAGACATTATTTTGAGACACATAGGATCCATGTTAAAACGAATTATCCTGTCAAAAATGTGCTTAGGAAACCAGAGATGTCAGGCAGGATGGCCAAGTGGTCAGTAAAGTTAAGTGCTTATGATTTAGTATATGAACCTAGAAATGCCATAAAGTCTCAGGCTTTAGCTGACTTTGTGGCTGATTTCAGTAGTGATATTCAGGATGAGGTAGACCTGGAAGTTCAACAGTTAGGAGAATCTTCAGGATCCTGGACATTATACACTGATGGTGCATCCAATATAAGAGGTGTAGGTTTAGGTATACTACTAAAATCGCCACAGGGGGACATATTACCCCAGGCTATTAGGTGTGAATTTCCTGCTACTAATAATGAGGCAGAATATGAAGCTTTAATTGCAGGATTAGAATTGGCTAAGGATACGAGTATCAAGAATTTGCAAGTATATGTTGACTCCTTGTTAATTACTAACCATTTTAATGGATCCTATGCAGTTAAGGGTGAGAAATTAATCGAATACCTTGATATTCTCCAAAAATTAGCCGAATATTTCGATGTTTTTACACTTGAACAGGTACCAAGGGAGGATAATGCTGAAGCAGATGCCTTGGCAAATATGGGATCATCGATCAGGATACCAGAAGGAACCCAAATACCAATATTACATGTCTTGTATCCTGCAACGAATCCTCAGGATAAAGAAGTAGCGGGTATTCAGGATCCTGGAGCAGCATATCCTGAAGAGGATCCTAAGTCCTGGACGGCTCCAATCATGAGATATCTCAAAGAAGGACGCATCCCCGGAAGTGAAAATCCTAAGGCATTTAGGATGAAGGTATCACGATTTACTATTATAAATAATGTTTTATACAAGAAATCTCTTGCAGGACCGTATTTGAGGTGCTTGGAGGATCCTGAAGCCAAAGAAGTACTTCAGGATATACATGAAGGGGATTGTGGTAACCATACTGGGGGTAGGTCATTATTCTCAAAAATATTAAGGACAGGATATTATTGGCCAACAATGAGAAAAGATACCGCAGAATATGCTCGAAGATGTGACGCATGTCAAAGACATAGTAACATATTAGATCAACCTGCTGAACCACTGTATCCTATTGTTTCCCCTTGGCCGTTTACGAAGTGGGGTATGGATATAGTGGGAAAGCTTCCAAAGGCTCCAGGAGGAAAGGTTTTCATGTTGGCAATGACGAATTATTTCTCCAAGTGGGTTGAAGCAGAAGCATTTGTTCAAGTTAGAGATCAAGAAGTAGTATCCTTCATAAAGAGAAACATCCTGACCAGATTCGGAGTACCAGCCGAGATAATCTGTGACAATGGTTCTCAGTTTATAAGCAAAAGAACTACTGACTTTTGCAAGAGTTGGGGAATCAAAATGATAACATCTACTCCAGTACATCCCCAAGCGAATGGACAAGCAGAATCCTCAAACAAGATAATTGTCAATAACTTAAAGAAGAGGCTTGGAACCAAAAAAGGAAGATGGGTAGAAGAATTACCATTTGTTTTGTGGGCTGATAGGACAACGGTAAAGAACGCAACAGGCCAAACCCCATTTTCCTTGGTATTTTGAGCAGAAGCAATGATTCCAACGGAAATGGCAATACCTACTGCAAGATCTACCCTAAGTGATCCTGAACAGAATCCTGAAACCTTGAGTCAGGATTTGGATACTATAGATGAAAAGAGAGAAGCAGCAAGGCTAAGGATGGCAGCATATCAACAAAGAATATCCAGAGCATATAACAAGAATATTAGGACCAGAAGATTTAAGGTTGGAGATTGGGTGTTAAGAAAGGCTTTTCAGAATACCACTAATCCTGCCGATGGCAAGCTAGCTCCAAAATGGGAAGGACCATATGAAGTTGAATCAGAAGCAGGGAAAGGAGCATATAGACTCAAGAATATGAAAGGGGATATGCTACCGAGATCTTGGAATGCTATACACCTTAAACTTTATTTCAAATGAGTTTAGAATTTAATTTCTAACTCCAGATGGTATGAATTCTATCTTTTTTAAATATGTTTGGTTTAATTTATTCTTTGAAACCCAATACTAACTTAAGCATCGGAGGGGTGTTAGCCAAGCTAACACCCACCTTAGTGTAAGGATGTTTTGCAGTATATGCTTCGGGATATAGCTCCAGGATGTTCACTCAGGATACTTCAGAAGATTAGAGGATTGGCCCCCTCTCTCACGTACAAGGGATCCTGATCCCTTCACAGGTTTAAAGGTATTCACCTTTCTTCCGAATTGGGTTTAAACACTCCGCCAGGAGCGCAAGTTATTCAGGGATAGTTCAAGGTGGCGGGACCGGTCCATGTAAAAGTGGCTGACAATTTCGTTACTGTTGGCTATATCCTGAATCCAAAAGGTATATGAGGATTGATCACCCTCTCTCACGAAAGGGTATTTTCATACTCTCTAAGGTTTAAAGGTTTTCACCTTTCTATGTCTTGGAGTTTATACACTCCCGCCTGTAGCGCACGAAAATTTGGGATTTTCCCCAGGATACGAGGAATTTATTTCCAAAACATTTTTGGGTTTTACCCCTGTGACATGAAAAATTGCCTATACAATGGAAACTGATGTCCAGAAGATTTCTAAGTATTTGAAGACATTGTACACAGGGGACATTCCCACTAAAGCAATAATGTAAAGCTCAAAGGATAAGGCTCGGAACTAATGCACAAAGTGTCTCAGACAGGGGACATCTTCATTGGAAAAGTTGCAAAGGGATTGAGGTTTGATGATAGGGTTATACCCTATTCCTGGTATGATCTTTCCTTTATAAACAACGTTTAAATTTTTGATAATACTATGTTTGGTAAAAGGTTAAATATCCTGATATATTCTCAAAATATGTTTTTAAATACTTTTCAGGATATTTGATTAAGATATTTGAAACTAATACTAGTTTGAAACTTTGATCATTTAAGTATTATCAAAACAGGTTTTGGAAAGATGGATTGTTTTTCACTCTTTAAAGAGCTTTCTACAAAGTTGAACGAATGTTTGGAAGTCCTCTCCAATAAAAAGTTTTTATAATATATCGCTGAGCATATTGATCAGGATATTTTCATAAGATAACAATACAAAATTTTTGCAAAGTTAAAAGGTACATTAAGTAATGCAAGGCAATAACAAATAAGTTAAGAGATAGTTATATTATTAACATGTCAAAAGTTATGCTTTTGGATTCACCTCAAACCGAGGCCCATCCACCAAAAGCACAATTAGTTTCTACCATACTTGTGTAACGGTTGGAGGATCTATCTCAAAACAGGACCTGTCCACCTACAACCGTTACCACATTCAAAACAGGTTATACTAATCGATGACCAAGGGCTTCATCCTAAAACCTAGGACCTATCCACCTTTGGTCATCATATTGTTCTAATGCAGGAAATATAAATTGTTCGAAGACAGGAAAAGTAAATTGTTTACACAACCACAACCACGAAATTTAAAAGTGGGCTCCGGCCTTGGCACGTATATCCATCATCGCCCACTTCGCCGCTTAAGAAGCGGCACCTTCTTGATCAACAGCCTCCTTCCCAGCATTTGCACCAGCATCGGCCTCAGGATTCTTCTCGGCATCACCATCATCAGCATTGGCCACTTCCTCTGCCGCCTTAGAAGGCTCTTCACCAGCATGCTTTGCAGGATGAGCAACGGGATGACCTCCGAGATCCTTTAGTTTCGCTTCCCAAGTCTTTATGTTCCAGGAGGGGCATTCGAAACCCAAATCCCTGGCCTCATAAGCCATCCTTATCCTGGCTTGGAGAAGAGAGACGACCACGGATGCTTTGAGGCTATCCCGATACGAACTCATATTCTGCTGGTATTGGAGAAGGGCGGCATCTAGTTTGGCTTGGGCATCCTCGTTGGCTTTATGGAGGGTAGCTTGGTGTTCCTGGATCATTGCCTTGTATTTGTCTTCGTAATGCTGGGATTTGGCAGCCGCAATGGTTCCTTGATCAGCTATGGTGGCTTCAGCTTTCTCCAGCTTGGTCTCCAACATCTTGTTAAGCCCGCAGGCGTCTCCATACAAGTGCATAAAACGTTCCAAGCCCTATCGATAAGGACACAGGTATCAATGTAAAAATAAGCAGGATAAGGACTAACATACTTGTGCAGGATATCGAAAGGAAAATTTTACCTGTTTGAGGAATAAGGTGGCTTCTTTAAACCCATGATTCTCGAGAGAGAATGTCTAAGAAACAGCTGGAGAGTCCGTCTCCTTTCTCTTCCGAGAGCTAGATGCCCGGGTCCTGGATGCCGGAGAGGCTTTGGAAGCAGAAACTGTCCTTGAAGAGGTAGGCTTTGGTGTAGCAGACGACTTTGGCTTGGATTCTTGTTTGATGGGTACAAGGCTGGAGTAGCAATCCAACTCGTCAAGTTGGAAACCTTCAAGGTTGACAACTGGTACTGCACAAGGGAAGATATTCTTAAACTCATCATACTTTTGAAAAATAATTGATTTAAAATATATGTATAATTGCTGAGAATGTGCTTACCAGACATCTCTGAGCCTGATTTCTGGCTTGAATCTGTGAGAGACAGGGAGAAAGTTCTTTCACTGGCAGGAAGTCGGTAGATTTCCTTGATCTTGGATTCGGATTCTGCACTGGGAGGCACTAAATCTCTGAAGTTCACTGCATAAAAACATCAGGATATAAGTCTGGGATATAGTTTAAAGATATAATTGGGGATATTCCTAAAACCCTAAATCCTACCCTTGGTTAACCATTTAACCGGAAGATCGAAACCCTTATCAATAGAGTCTCTTTTTACGAAAAAGAATTTTCGTCGCCATCGATCCTCGCTCTTGGTGGCCTTAAGAACCAAAGGGTTCTTGGAGGTAGAAAACAGAAGAAAACGGTGATCGCCATGGGATCTCAACCGGTATGCTATAGGGAGGTCTTCAATACACAGGTCAGGAAAATGACGAGACTTGATTTGATCCAACACTATCAAAACTCGCCAGACCATTGGCATAGTCTGGGCATAGCTAAGGCCGGTGAGGTCAAAAAAGCGAGAGATAAAGGGTGGAAATGGATACCGGAGTCCAAGAGAAAAAGGGTAGGCGAAGAAACAAACCCACTCGTCAGATGACGCATCTGATCGGGCTTCCCGATCAAAAGGGCGAAAGACTGTTCCGGTGGGGAAGGCACCGGAATCTTTAAGAGCAGCGATGTCGGCGTTGTTGAAGCAGCAGATTTCCTTTGCTGGATCACGGATGAGGTTTTGGCTTACGAGGGTTGAGGCCGGTCCGTCCGGTCGAGATCTTGTTTGTGATGCCATGAAGGGTGTTGGGCAAACTAAAAGAAACTCAAGAAAGAATGATAGAGGATGAAGAGAAAAGTGATTACCTGAAAATCGCTTGAAGAATGGTGATAATAAGCAGAAATGATTCGGCTAATTATAGGCTGAATATAGGGGGGTAAAGAGTAAATATTGCATTGAAAATGGCACAATGTCACTTCAACCATCGTTTCATTTTAATAGCCTCGGTCGACGAGATAAAGTTTTTAAAATATATCCGTTGGATTGGTATACCAACCGATATATTTGGGGACAATTGTTATGGGCCATTTTCTGAGTATGCATGCTGACTAATATCCTGCTTTTAATTGTTTATCTGTGATCAGGATACTGGACGGGGATATTGCTAACATCCTGGGCGATATCCTGAGGTGTATCGAATTAATCACGTGCAGGTTAAAGACTGGGACTTGCCAACGGTCAAGTGGACTCTATCTCCTCAAGACTCGGGCGTATTTGTTAAAGGAGAGACGTTGAGCCCGAAAGACCAGGTCTACAACGTTCAACTAAGGAATATTCGTTGGATCCCGGTTATGTAGGATAGTTAGTTACATTTGTTTTACTATAAATAGATGGGGGCGGATCAGATTAAGGCACTCAACTTACACATTTTAAAACACTTTCTCTCTAGCTCATCGCAAACACTACACACAACACTTGTATTCGAATCACATTATAACACATAGTCGATCCGCACCACATCATGCACTGTATCCTGATATTTGAAGCAATAGAAGAACAAGGCAGCTGCGATTGTCAGCTCCCGAGGTTTTATGCCGGCGATCTAGATTGATCAAGGGCTTTCCTCGTATATCACGTGTGAACCTTTACATTTTTGCTCATTGTTTGATTGTAGATATAGCTCTATATCCCGAGCCGTATCCTGAAACTGTTTTCACAACTAATTTGGTTAACACATTTTTCACATACAAATTTTAGCATACTACCTCACTTAACTAATTTGATCACTTAATTGCTTGGGTAATTTTTGACCAAAACAATTTGGCGCCCAACGTGGGGCAAGTGGTGCTACCTTTACTAAAAATCTTTGTGAAATCATTAATCGGTCTTCTATTTTCAAAACTTTTTGCCACATTGTTTACAATGGCCTCAAGATCAAACATGAGCTCCTCTACTATGTCTGCTACAACCTCTGCTACTACTGGTTCGGTGCTTCCACCACCTCCTCCAAGGATGCCGTTTTCTTCACAATCTCAAGATGTTATCCCTACTCGGAGTGTCCAGGGATCTGCTCCCGTCTTAGCCTCTAATGATGAAATTCTGACTTTATTTGGAAGTGTGCAGGAACAAATGAGGCAGCAACAAGAGACTAACCAAATGCCGTTAAGAGAAATACAACTCTTAAAAGCTAGCTCAAGCAGACCTATTGAAGAAACTGTCACTCCTATACAGCCCAGGGCTTTGAACTTCAGTTCCGCAGTTTACACTGAGGATAATAGGGGGAATATCGTCCCAAGCCATTCTCAGAATCATACCCCTGAGATACCCTCTTCGGTCAGGATATCGACTGTGAGAAGTTCAGGATATGCTTCAGGATATGGCCAAAATTCTCAGACCGGTAATGTGTCAAATAATAATATTCTTGCTACTAACAACAATGGCTCTTTACTGGATGCAGGTATGACGTCAACATTTACCCGGGAGCTCCAAAAATTGAAGGACATGATATCCAGTGTACCTGGAGTGGGCCAGCCAATTCCGGAAGTATCCCAAGACAGCCGCAGGATATCTCGCTTTGCGTATCCTATATGTGATGCTGAAATCCCAAAAAGATTCCAGACTCCCAACATGAAACTGTATGACGGGACTACGGATCCTGAAGAACATATTGCCCAGTATAGGGAACGGATGGAAATCAATCCAATCCCTCCAGATCTCAAGGAAGCATGCCTATGCAAGGGATTCGGCTCCACCCTGACAGGATCAGCCTTAAAATGGCTGTTAAACGTCCCTCCTCACTCAATTACTTCGTTTGCTCATTTGGTTAATTTATTTAACAGTCAATTTTCTTGTAGTCGGAGTTTTGAGAAACTAACCAGTGATCTTTACAGGATAACTCAAGGGCCTCAGGAATCCTTGAGGGATTATGTGAACAAATTCAGTCGAGAATCCTTGGATATCCCGCATCTTGATGTTGCAACAGCTGTGCAAGCTTTTAAGATGGGGTTACAAAAGGATTCTCAGTTTTATCAGGATCTTGTAATGAATCCCTGCAGGAATATCGACGAAGCTCGTAACAGGGCTTTGAGATATATCCGTTTGGAAGATGACAAGAAGATGCAGGAGAGGATGAATTCTACCTCAACCTATGAATCAACTAACAGGAAATCAGAAACCCCATATAAGCCATATCGCTCCAAGCCATATGGCAGAATTGACAACAAGAAAGTGAATGCTGTTGAAGAAGAGGATCCTGAGGAATATCCTGACTTATCTGAATACTGCTTTTCTGTTAATATACCTGAGTTAATGTATGCTATGCAGGGTTTAGGGGACAAAGCCAGGTGGCCTCGAAAGAACCAGCAGAAAGCTGATTGGAAGGATAAATCCAAATGGTGTGCCTTCCACGAAGACTTCGGACATATGACCGAGGATTGCATTGCTTTAAGGAAAGAAATAAGTTACCTGTTAAGAAAAGGGTATCTGAAGGACTTACTGGGAAAAAAGAAGAATAAAGGTCAGGATCCCGAGAAGGATCCAGAACGAGCAGCATCACCCCCAGCAGATGCCAAGATAATTAACTTTATTTCAGGAGGATCCGATATTTGTGGAACTTCGTATTCGGCGGCCAAGAGACATGCAAAAGAAGCTAAGAGTGAGAGGGGAGGTAGACCAGTCAGGATGACTACCCTCACAACTGATAAACTGATCACTTTCGATAGTGATGACAGGGATACTGTGCCGGATCCTCATCATGATGCTTTGGTAATAACATTATATGTGGCTAACCATTTTGTACGCAGGTACTGGTAGACAACGGTAGTTCTGTCAATATAATTCAGCTGGAAACATTGAAGAGGATGAATGTATCTCCGATGGACTTTACTTCGAAGTCCACTGTGCTCGTTGGTTTCAGTGGAGAGGCTAGGAATACCGTAGGGGAGATAAAGTTACCGGTGTATGTTGAAGGGGTCAAATCGATACAACGTTTCTGTGTGATGGACTCCTTATCCTGCTATAACATCATACTAGGGAGATCATGGATTCACGATATGAAGGCTGTGCCATCAACATATCACCAATGCATCAAGATCCCTACCCCTTGGGGAGTTGTCAAGGTTGAAAGTGATCAGCAGGAAGCGAAAGAATGCTACTCGTCCTCGATGAAATCTTCAACCAAGCCTAATCAGGCATAGCAATTAAAGATGCGGGCCCATGATATCGTGGAGGATTCGGAGCAGGATGTGAAGAAAATTATCCTGGATCAGGATAATCCTGATATCTCGGTGCTCGTGGGAACCAATATCCCTCGGGATATTGAAGAGCAGTTAACTAACTTTTTGAAATGCAGGATGTCAACGTTTGCATGGAAGCATGAGGATATGACAGGCATATCCAAAGACACTATCACTCACAAGCTTGGAATTGACAAATCATTCAAGCCTGTTCAGCAAAAAGAAGAAAATTTGCTCCTGAGCGGAATAAGATTATCCAAGAGGAAGTTGAAAGATTGTTGAAGTCCAGGATGATCAGAGAAGTTAAGTTTCCAAGATGGCTAGCAAATGTAGTTGTGGTACAGAAGAAAAACGGGAAATGGAGAGTCTGTGTAGACTACACGGACTTGAACAAGGCTTGTCCTAAAGATCCATTTCCTCTCCCTCATATCGATGCAATGGTAGATGCTACTGCTGGACATGAAATGTTAACATTCATGGACGCATCCTCAGGATTTCAGCAGATTCAAATGGAGCCTTCGGATCAGGAGGATACTGCTTTCATGACACCAACAGGTATATATTGCTATACTGCTATGCCTTTCAGTTTGAAAATGCAGGTGCAACGTACCAGAGATTGGTAAACATGATGTTCAAAGATAAGCCGGGGGACACCATGGAGGTATATATTGACGATATGGTGGTAAAATCTAAAAAAGCTGATGATCACCTCCAGGATATTAAGGGAGCATTTGATATCCTAGATCAATACAACATGAAGCTGAATCCTGCTAAGTGCCATTTCGGAGTGGGGGCAGGAAAGTTTCTAGGATATATGGTGACAAAAAGGGGGATATAAGCAAGCCCAGAGCAGATCAAAGCTATCCTGGATATAAAATCACCCTCAAATATGAAGGACGTACAAAGGTTAACAGGCCGAGTAGCAGCTTTGAATAGATTTATTTCAAGATCCTCGGAAAAATGCAAGGAATTCTATGATATCCTCAAGAAGAATAGGACATTTGAATGGGGAGTAAAGCATGAAGCAGCCTTGCAGGATTTGAAGCGATATCTCTCAACTGCACCTCTATTGATGAAGCCTGAAAATGGTGAACCACTATCCCTATACCTCGCTGTATCAGGGAATGCTGTAAGTGCCGTTCTTGTAAAAGACCATGAAGGTCAGCAATATCCTGTTTATTACGTTAGTAAAAGTTTGTTAGATGCTGAAACTTGGTATTCTCATTTAGAAAAATTGATATTAGCTCTAGTCATGGCATCGACAAAGCTTAGACATTATTTTGAGACACATAGGATCCATGTTAAAACGAATTATCCTGTCAAAAATGTGCTTAGGAAACCAGAGATGTCAGGCAGGATGGCCAAGTGGTCAGTAAAGTTAAGTGCTTATGATTTAGTATATGAACCTAGAAATGCCATAAAGTCTCAGGCTTTAGCTGACTTTGTGGCTGATTTCAGTAGTGATATTCAGGATGAGGTAGACCTGGAAGTTCAACAGTTAGGAGAATCTTCAGGATCCTGGACATTATATACTGATGGTGCATCCAATATAAGAGGTGTAGGTTTAGGTATACTACTAAAATCGCCACAGGGGGACATATTACCCCAGGCTATTAGGTGTGAATTTCCTGCTACTAATAATGAGGCAGAATATGAAGCTTTAATTGCAGGATTAGAATTGGCTAAGGATATGAGTATCAAGAATTTGCAAGTATATGTTGACTCCTTGTTAATTACTAACCATTTTAATGGATCCTATGCAGTTAAGGGTGAGAAATTAATCGAATACCTCGATATTCTCAAAAAATTAGCCGGATATTTCGATGTTTTTACACTTGAACAGGTACCAAGGGAGGATAATGCTGAAGCAGATGCCTTAGCAAATCTGGGATCATCGATCAGGATACCAGAAGGAACCCAAATACCAATATTACATGTCTTGTATCCTGCAACGAATCCTCAGGATAAAGAAGTAGCGGGTATTCAGGATCCTGGAGCAGCATATCCTGAAGAGGATCCTAAGTCCTGTACGGCTCCAATCATGAGATATCTCAAAGAAGGACGCATCCCCGGAAATGAAAATCCTAAGGCATTTAGGATGAAGGTATCACGATTTACTATTATAAATAATGTTTTATACCAGAAATCTCTTGCAAGACCGTATTTGAGGTGCTTGTAGGATCCTGAAGCCAAAGAAGTACTTCAGGATATACATGAAGGGGATTGTGGTAACCATACTGGGGGTAGGTCATTATTCTCAAAAATATTAAGGACAGGATATTATTGGCCAACAATGAGAAAAGATGCCGCAGAATATGCTCGAAGATGTGACGCATGTCAAAGACATAGTAACATATTACATCAACCTGCTGAACCACTGTATCCTATTGTTTCCCCTTGGCCGTTTATGAAGTGGGTATGGATATAGTGGGAAAGCTTCCAAAGGCTCCAGGAGGAAAAAAGTTTTCATGTTGGCAATGACGGATTGTTTCTCCAAGTGGGTTGAAGCAGAAGCATTTGTTCAAGTTAGAGATCAAGAAGTAGTATCCTTCATAAAGAGAAATATCCTGACCAGATTCGGAGTACTAGCCGAGATAATCTGTGACAATGGTTCTCTGTTTATAAGCAAAAGAACTACTGACTTTTGCAAGAGTTGGGGAATCAAAATGATAACATCTACTCCAGTACATCCCCAAGCGAATGGACAAGCAGAATCCTCAAACAAGATAATTGTCAATAACTTAAAGAAGAGGCTTGGAACCAAAAAAGGAAGATGGGCAGAAGAATTACCCTTTGTTTTGTGGGCTGATAGGACAACGGTAAAGAACGCAACAGGCCAAACCCCATTTCCTTGGTATTTGGAGCAGAAGCAATGATTCCAACGGAAATGGCAATACCTACTGCAAGATCTACCCTAGGTGATCCTGAACAGAATCCTGAAGCCTTGAGTCAGGATTTGGATACTATAGATGAAAAGAGAGATGCAGCAAGGCTAAGGATGGCAGCATATCAACAAAGAATATCCAGAGCATATAACAAGAATATTAGGACCAGAAGATTTAAGGTTGGAGATTGGGTGTTAAGAAAGGCTTTTCAGAATACCACTAATCATGCCGATGGCAAGCTAGCTCCAAAATGGGAAGGACCATATGAAGTTGAATCAGAAGCAGGGAAAGGAGGATATAGACTCAAGAATATGAAAGGGGATATGCTACCGAGATCTTGGAATGCTATACACCTTAAGCTTTATTTCAAATGAGTTTAGAATTTAATTTCTAACTCCAGATGGTATGAATTCTATCTTTTTTAAATATGTTTGGTTTAATTTATTCTTTGAAACCCAATACTAACTTAAGCATCGAAGGGGTGTTAGCCAAGCTAACACCCACCTTAGTTTAAGGATGTTTTGCAGTATATGCTTCGGGATATAGCTCCAGGATGTTCACTCAGGATACTTCAGAAGATTAGAGGATTGGCCCCCTCTCTCACGTACAAGGGATACTGATCCCTTCACAGGTTTAAAGGTATTCACCTTTCTTCCGAATTGGGTTTAAACACTCCGCCTGGAGCGCAAGTTATTCAGGGATAGTTCAAGGTGGCGGGACCAGTCCATGTAAAAGTGGCTGACAATTTCGTTACTGTTGGCTATATCCTGAATCCTAAAGGTATATGAGGATTGATCACCCTCTCTCACGAAAGGGTATTTTCATACTCTCTAAGGTTTAAAGGTTTTCACCTTTCTAAGTCTTGGAGTTTATACACTCTCGCCTGTAGCGCACGAAAATTTGGGATTTTCCCCAGGATACGAGGAATTTATTTCCAAAACATTTTTGGGTTTTACCCCTGTGACATGAAAAATTGCCTATACAATGGAAACTGATATCCAGAAGATTTCTAAGTATTTGAAGACATTGTACACAGGGGACATTCCCACTAAAGCAACAATGTAAAGCTCAAAGGATAAGGCTCGGAACTAATCCACAAAGTGTCTCAGACAGGGGACATCTTCATTGGAAAAGTTGCAAAGGGATTGAGGTTTGATGATAGGGTAATACCCTATTCCTGGTATGATCTTTCCTTTATAAACAACGTTTAAATTTTTGATAATACTATGTTTGGTAAAAGGTTAAATATCCTGATATATTCTCAAAATATGTTTTTAAATACTTTTCAGGATATTTGATTAAGATATTTGAAACTAATACTAGTTTGAAACTTTGATCATTTAAGTATTATCAAAACAGGTTTTGGAAAGATGGATTGTTTTTCACTCTTTAAAGAGCTTTCTACAAAGTTGAACGAATGTTTGGAAGTCCTCTCCAATAAAAAGTTTTTATAATATATCGCTGAGCATATTGATCAGGATATTTTCATAAGATAACAATACAAAATTTTTGCAAAGTTAAAAGGTACATTAAGTAATGCAAGGCAATAACAAATAAGTTAAGAGATAGTTATATTATTAACATGTCAAAAGTTATGCTTTTGGATTCACCTCAAACCGAGGCCCATCCACCAAAAGCACAATTAGTTTCTACCATACTTGTGTAACGGTTGGAGGATCTATCTCAAAACAGGACCTGTCCACCTACAACCGTTACCACATTCAAAACAGGTTATACTAATCGATGACCAAGGGCTTCATCCTAAAACCTAGGACCCATCCACCTTTGGTCATCATATTGTTCTAATGCAGGAAATATAAATTGTTCGAAGACAGGAAAAGTAAATTGTTTACACAACCACAACCACGAAATTTAAAAGTGGGCTCCGGCCTTGGCACGTATATCCATTATTGCCCACTTCGCCGCTTAAGAAGCGGCACCTTCTTGATCAACAGCCTCCTTCCCAGCATCTGCACCAGCATCGGCCTCAGGATTCTTCTCAGCATCACCATCATCAGCGTTGGCCACTTCCTCTGCCGTCTTAGAAGGCTCTTCACCAGCATGCTTTGCAGGATGAGCAACGGGATGACCTCCGAGATCCTTTAGTTTCGCTTCCCAAGTCTTTATGTTCCAGGAGGGGCATTCGAAACCCAAATCCCTGGCCTCATAAGCCATCCTTATCCCGGCTTAGAGAAGAGAGACGACCACGGATGCTTTGAGGCTATCCCGATACGAACTCATATTCTGCTGGTATTGGAGAAGGGCGGCATCTAGTTTGGCTTGGGCATCCTCGTTGGCTTTATGGAGGGTAGCTTGGTGTTCCTGGATCATTGCCTTGTATTTGTCTTCGTAATGCTGGGATTTGGCAGCCGCAATGGTTCCTTGATCAGCTATGGTGGCTTCAGCTTTCTCCAGCTTGGTCTCCAACATCTTGTTAAGCCCGCAGGCGTCTTCATACAAGTGCATAAGACGTTCCAAGCCCTATCGATAAGGACACAGGTATCAATGTAAAAATAAGCAGGATAAGGACTAACATACTTGTGCAGGATATCGAAAGGAAAATTTTACCTGTTTGAGGAATAAGGTGGCTTCGTTAAACCCATGATTCTCGAGAGAGAATGTCTCAGAAACAGCTGGAGAGTCCGTCTCCTTTCTCTTCCGAGAGCTAGATGCCCGGGTCCTGGATGCCGGAGGGGCTTTGGAAGCAGAAACAGTCCTTGAAGAGGGAGGCTTTGGTGTAGCAGACGACTTTGGCTTGGATTCTTGTTTGATGGGTACAAGGCTGGAGTAGCAATCCAACTCGTCAAGTTGGAAACCTTCAAGGTTGACAACTGGTACTGCACAAGGGGAGATATTCTTAAACTCATCATACTTTTGAAAAATAATTGATTTAAAATATATGTATAATTGCTGAGAATGTGCTTACCAGACATCTCTGAGCTTGATTTCTGGCTTGAATCTGTGAGAGACAGGGAGAAAGTTCTTTCACTGGCAGGAAGTCGGTAGATTTCCTTGATCTTGGATTCGGATTCTGCACTGGGAGGCACTAAATCTCTGAAGTTCGCTGCATAAAAACATCAGGATATAAGTCTGGGATATAGTTTGAAGATATAATTGGGGATATTCCTAAAACCCTAAATCCTACCCTTGGTTAACCATTTAACCGGCAGATCGAAACCCTTATCAATAGAGTCTCTTTTTACGAAAAAGAATTTTCGTCGCCATCGATCCTCGTTCTTGGTGGCCTTAAGAACCAAAGGGTTCTTGGAGGTAGAAAACAGAAGAAAACGGTGATCGCCATGGGATCTCAACCGGTATGCTATAGGGAGGTCTTCAATACATAGGTCAGGAAAATGACGAGACTTGATTTGATCCAGCACTATCAAAACTCGCCAGACCATTGGCATAGTCTGGGCATAGCTAAGGCCGGTGAGGTCAAAAAAGCGAGAGATAAAGGGTGGAAATGGATACCGGAGTCCAAGAGAAAAAGGGTAGGCGAAGAAACAAACCCACTCGTCAGATGACGCATCTGATCGGGCTTCCCGATCAAAAGGGCGAAGATTGTTCCGGTGGGGAAGGCGCCGGAATTTTTAAAAGCAGCGATGTCGGCGTTGTTGAAGCAGCATATTTCCTTTGCTGGATCACGGATGAGGTTTTGGCTTACGAGGGTTGAGGCCGGTCCGTCCGATCGAGATCTTGTTCGTGATGCCATGAAGGGTGTTGGGCAAACTAAAAGAAACTCAAGAAAGAAGGATAGAGGATGAAGAGAAAAGTGATTACCTGAAAACCGCTTGAAGAATGGTGATAATAAGCAGAAATGATTTGGCTAATTATAGGCTGAATATAGGGGGTAAAGAGTAAATATTGCATTGAAAATGGCACAATGTCACTTCAACCATCGTTTCATTTTAATTGCCTCGGTCGACGAGATAAAGTTTTTAAAATATATCCGTTGGATTGGTATACCAACCGATATATTTGGGGATAATTGTTATGGGCCATTTTCTGAGTATGCATGCTGACTAATATCCTGCTTTTAATTGTTTATCTGTGATCAGGATACTGGACGAGGATATTGCTAACATCCTGGGCGATATCCTGAGGTGTATCGAATTAATCACGTGCAGGTTAAAGACTAGGACTTGCCAACGGTCAAGTGGACTCTATCTCCTCAAGACTCGGGCGTATTTGTTAAAGGAGAGACGTTGAGCCCGAAAGACCAGGTCTACAACGTTCAACTAAGGAATATTCGTTGGATCCCGGTTATGTAGGATAGTTAGTTACATTTGTTTTACTATAAATAGATGGGGGCGGATCAGATTAAGGCACTCAACTTACACATTTTAAAACACTTTCTCTCTAGCTCATCGCAAACACTACACACAACACTTGTATTCGAATCACATTGTAACACATAGTCGATCCGCACCACATCCTGCACTGTATCCTGATATTTGAAGCAATAGAAGAACAAGGCAGCTGCGATTGTCTGCTCCCGAGGTTTTATGCCGTCGTTCTAGATTGATCAAGGGCTTTCCTCGTATATCACGTGTCAACCTTTACATTTTTGCTCATTGTTTGATTGTAGATACAGCTCTATATCCTGAGCCGTATCCTGAAACTGTTTTCACAACTAATTTGGTTAACACATTTTTCACATACAAATTTTAGCACACTACCTCACTTAACTAATTTGATCACTTAATTGCTTAGGTAATTTTTGACCAAAACACTTAGTATTAATTGTTTTATTGCTTTTGAAAAAATTATAAAAACCCAAAAATATTACTTTTTGTTTATTTGTGTTTCGTTTAGTATTACGCTCTGTTTTCTTGTTTGCTTGTGTGCAGGTGATTTCTTATTGCATGTATACCAGGTTTTCAGGAAGATCTTCACCGCTCTTGTTCGATCCTAAAATTGAAAAGACCGCACGCCAAAATCTACTTCTTCATTCAGCATTGAAAGGAAAAGCGATTTCCACAATGAATCCATCAGACACCCAATCGACCCCAAAGCAACAAACACCACAACAAGCCCCAATCACCGAGATGCCACCAATGCCGCCACCCCCGTTCACCACTGCATCCCAAACCCAAACCCAACAAACTACACCAATCGTATCGCAATCAAACATAACTACTCAATCGATTCCTGCTCCAACTGGAGAATTTCATGTTATCGGTGGACCACTTTACTCGATAGAAAGCCGATTACCATCAGAGCCCAATCCGTCGCGTGTTGTGAAACAATTAAATTAAGTGTAACACCCGAACTGGTCGGGTGTCATGTCTGATCAAGTGGAAAACAGGGTTCAAGCTGATACATGGGATGACGGGTTTGGAGATGAAGAGTGGAGGATAAACGATGGATATATGGGATATCAAGGTGGTTTGCAAAATCCGACAATGAACAGGACTCAGCCAGTGTTTCAACAGAGACAAACACAAGTTGGAGACGAGTATCAAACTCCACCACAGAGTTATCGGGCACCGGCTGCTCTACGTCATCGACAAAGGGATCTTCGATTTCCGGATGCTAACATCAGAGGGGTAGAGAGTCACTTCCGTCCATAAATTGTGGAACACTCCTCGCCAATTGTCATGCCAGTTGCACAGGGCAATGCATATAGGTCATTTGAGGCAAAACCTCATATTCTGAACATGCTACTTACCTTTCACGGGAAGGGTATTGAAGAACCCTATGCTCACATTATGGAATTTAAAGCGGTTTGTAGCATGATTGGAGGACACGGTTTCTCTCCTGATCAAGTCAAGCTGGTTTTATTTCAGTTCTCTCTAAAGGATTCAGCACGTAAATGGTTTATCTATTTGCCTTATGCAAGCACTCACATGTGACAAGAGATGCAACAATAGTTCTTAGAAGAATATTACACTCCACAACGAACTAAAATGGGAAGAGCTGCGCTTAGGGAATTTCAACAACTTCCGGGTGAGTTGTTGTATGAGTCGTGGAAGCGGTTCAATCAGTTGATCCGTAATTGCCCTCATCATGGTATTCCACGATGGGAGTTAATCACCGCTTTCCATGACGGGTTGTCGAAGGAAGATCGGAAAGATATATAGGCCACAATGGGTGGTACTTTTCTGAGAAACCATGTTGATGTGGATTGGGACTATTTGGACATCGTAGCAGCTGATTCGAAAAGGCAAGCCCAGTCTGATAGAGGAAAGAAGTATCAGGTTTCTACATCAGCTAGTACGGGAACTTCTACCGCTAGGGTTGCTCAGTTGGAAAGAGAGAAAGAGGCGTTGGAGCGCCAACTAGCGAATTTTAAGGGTATTGAAGGAAGAGATGTGCTTAATGTTACTAATACATATCCGGTTTGTGATTCATGTGGTGACATAGGCCACGTTTGGGAGGATTGCCTAGTGCAGTTTGGTACAGCTCACGAGGAAGTTAAACAAGTCTACGGGGGTGATCAACAGAGATATGATATGAATTCCAACACATGTCACCCAGGTTTGCGTAATCACCCTAATTTTAAGTACACTAATACTACTAATCAATTGACTCCTACTTTTCAGGTACCAAGTCAGGGAGGTCAGCAATACCAAAATAGACAGTCGGGTTACAATAACCAAGGTTACAATCAAAGGAGTTATCAGCAGAATCCGAATCAAGGAGGATCAAGTAGGCAGAATGAAGGTTCAAATAATGAGGTGTTAGAAATGCTGAAACAAATGAAGAAGGATATGGAGTTGCAATCAAAGGCATATCAAGCATTAGAAAAACAAGTTGCTCAGTTGGCGGTTGATGTAAAGGAGGTAAGAAGAGATCGAGGGAAATTACCAAGTGACACTACAAAGAACCGTTAAGATCATGTGAGGGTTAATTTGGTAAGTACCATTCCCGTTTCTGAAACTGTTAATACAAGTTTTATTTCTTCTTCCCAAGTAGTTGCAAGTATTAGTGATAGAGGTAAGGAAAGTGAGCTAGGAGCACCGCTCGTGCCTATTAAAGTGGGAAAGCTGAAAATCCACAAGGCTTTGTTGGGTTACGGTGCGAGCATGAATATTCTGCCAGACAGTTTATTTGATCAGTACGAGTTCGAACCATTACATGATTTTGACCGAAAGGTGATCTTGGCGAATGATACTTGGCAACAACCACGAGGGGTTGTTAAAGATGTGAAGATTCAGTTAGGTGAATTTTACTATTCGGTAGACTATTTAGTGTTGGACTACGCATCAATAAGGACGAACGAGCAACAAAAAGGTAATTTTGGGATGTCCTTTCTTGAACACTGCCAATGCTCAAATCAAATGTAGAGAGGGATTGATTACTATGAGTTCTGAAAATAGTAAGTTAATTTTTTAATGTTTATTTAAAATCTATTACTTACAAAATTATTAATTCATATGAAGCAGTTGCTACTGATGAGATTGGTTTTAAGTGCGATAGGTCGAAACAAGAGATAAAAGAAGAATCAATGAACAAGGTGAAGGTGAAGAGAAGAATAGAGGAAAAGCAGGTAAACCGCCTGATGGTGGAAATGCTCGGGGCGATGAGGCCGAGTTCGATCGTAACTGTTATGAAGTTGCAAACTTTTCAGACTATTGGAAGCAAAGTGATTTAGAGAAGTCTGGAGGTAAGCTAGCCTTTGAACCACTGTGAAGATTGCAGGCATGATCTGGCTGCAGATCTAAAACTTAGCGCTCTTAGGAGGCAGCCTAAGGTTTGTCGTCTATTTTATTTTTCGTATTAGTTTAGTTAACTTTATGTCAAACCTTGCAATCGTTCAAGCGTGGGGAAGTCCGGGGAGGTTTGGTTAATCTGTAGTGTAGTTGAGGGCAACGCACACTTGTTTGCGAGTAGGGTGAAGTGATTATAGGATTACATAAAAAAATTGGCCCGGAAAAATGACTTTTGGAGCGTTTTTGGACATTTTTTGGGTTGTTTTTGTTATAATTTCGAAGTGTTTCAGGAAAACGTAATGATTCGGAGAAGGAAATTCATGAGAAAAGAGTCCCAGGTATGTTTTTTTTGAACACTTATCATAAAAAAATTCATTCGGGAGGCTTGGGAGGTGAAAACATAAAAAAATCATCAAAATTTTCTAAGGCATGAATTTCTTAAAAGAAGCAAAATTGCTGGAAAATGTGTCCGTAGGTGGGTCACGGGGGTTGTCCCTCTCATCTATGCGTGTCGGGGCCCCACCCCCATTAACAAAATCCCCCTCCCGATACCAGTTTAGAAGTTATACCCTAAAAACCATCTCTTTTACATTTTCTTTCTTCTCTGGCAAAGAAGTAGCCGGAACCCATCACCTTTTCTCTCCTTTCCTCACTTCCGGCCGATCACTTCCACATCAATTTCATTAGCTTCCGTTACTCACCACGGTACACCCATTTCTCACCTCACTACCGCTGACACCTCCGATTACCCCATTGTAGACCACCTGACCTTCACCGTCGACCACCCAATCATCACCTTATGCCAACAACCCCTCTGACGGAACACCATACACCACTCTACCTTCTTCACCGTAAGTACACCATTAACCACCGACGACTACCATATTTTCAAATTAACTACCGGCCGACCATCGCGAGGCTCCAATTAACACCAAAGTTCATAGTTTCTTTTAAATTTCAGTTGACTCGTGAATCCAGGTATGTAAGCTTGTATTTTTAGTTGTTAACTGAAGATGATTATGCTTTGTTTGTGAAATTATGAAGAATCATGTGGGTATTGAATATTGTGGTATAAGGTTGGTTCTGAGTTGATAGATGTAGCAAAAACAGGAATTTAAAATCAAGTAAGTTGAGTGAAGAACAGTTTGAGGGTTGTGTGTGTGTAACGAGGGTAAGTTGTGTATGTTAGGGCTGTGTTAAGATGGTTAAGCGATTCATGAAGTAGCTGAATTTTGTGGGATTAAAAAACAATATGTGGTATGACTTTCGTTTCGGTTGATTGATGTGGGTGGTATCTGTGTTAATCAGGATTTAGAAGGGAGACCGTTAAGTCAAGTTGGGTTGGGTTGGTAGTTATTGTGGTATAATCATTTAGTTGCATTATGTCGGACATAGGCGTAAGGTGTAATTGTTTAATGAGAAAAATTTAAAGTAGCAATTAGGTTGCGGATCACAAGTGTGTGATGAGGTTAGAAAGGGTTGATGAAGTTGGCAACATATTCGGAGTGTTTAGTAGTCGCTACGGTGTGCGAACGGGTAGGAAGATTAGCATTGAGGCGAGTAAGTTTGAGCGAAAAGTAGGTCGGTCAATAGTCGGGGGCTCGAGTCAAAATAAAAGGCAATTAGTGCAGACCCGCGATACGCTGAAGGATTTGGAAAGTATGTCACGATGTGCAACAGGGTGCGGGCCGAGAGAAAATCAATTTTTAATGCCCAATCTTGTTTGATGTCATCTGAATCTTGTTTTTCACTCATTTCTCGTTGTTACTAACTGTTTAACCTGTTTGGGAACTTGTGAGTGTTAATTTTGTAGGTTTTGATCACTTTTGTCTATAATCAATCTCCATTTGGACGAAAGTGATTCAAATTATGTTAAGACAAGCATCCTACGTTGAAGTAGCTGTGAATGAAATGCTATACGGTTGCTGTGGGAACAAGGCTCAGATGATTCATCCGTTTAAAATCAGGGGAGGCTGTTCCATTATCTATGTCTCTTTATTTATGTTTTTAGTTGTGTCGTAAATAGTTTTTCGCTCCATTGAGGACAATGAAGGAATTAAGTGTGGGGATTAGAGACTAGCGTCTAGTGTGTCTTAATTAGTGTTAGTGTCGTGTCGTAAACAATTGAAAAAAAATAAAAATTGAAAATGTTTCGAGAAAATTTTGCAATAAATGGAAAATGATAGGTATATTTGGATCGTTGGCATTTGATTTCTTAGGATCGATATAATATACCTTAAATTAGGAGTCTTGTGGGTTCTCGCCTTAGAAGCTATGACAAAACTAAAACTGTGGAAAGTGTAAGAGGTACGTCATAAGTAAAAACTTATAAGTTTTTCCGATTAAATTGGCACACCTGTTTCTTTTTGTGAAAACAAATCCGAAACAGTGTGGCACCCGAAAAAAAACATTCCATCAATCCATATGAGCTATATGTTGAAAAGAGGGAAAAACAAAGCCTATGGTATTGCCGTGGGGATAGCGACTCATGCGGTACATACCCTCTAGGTGGAGTTAGAAAAAATATATGTGAAGTTTATGGAATTAACCATTGGGTTAGTGACTGATGTGGGGTATCTCCGCTAAACTGAACGTATATAAAAGCATGAAAAGCTTGCAATATCATCCACCTATCCATCATAAGTTTAATCGGAATAGAATAAGGGTTTTTTTATACAGACGATAGATTATAATCTTTTAACCTCATAAGCTTGAAACGGGATTAGGTGGCGTTGTAGTCTTTTGAGTGTGAGATCCATAGATAACTATAACTTACTTGAACTTAAATGAATCGTGAATAAGCGCTTGGAAACTGGTGGTTGGGTTTAAGTGGATCGTATATCTGCAATCCTGGTTAACGCGTGGTTTGATTTATAAATAAAATAATCGAATATATTAGATGCCAACGTTTCTGATTGTGATTCCATTGCAGATAATTTTTTCGGAACGAAAAAAGTTAAGTGTAGGGATGTGATGTCGGGTTAAAGTATGTTATTGTTTGTATTAGTTTGGGTCGGTTTTAAGTGTGTTAAGTATGGTTATTATTATTTGTTACATGTTTATAGAGTATTTGTGTTTTTATGTTTAATAGGTGGTTACGAGGTTAAACGGGTGAAAGATAGGTTCGACAAGCTAACATGGGACTTGAAACAAAGAAATTCATCTGACGACCTCAGGCGACACACGACATGTGGCTAAGAAAATTCCGTGACACACCTGTGCTTTCAACTAATGTTGGCTTGAAAAAAAAATGGAAGTCGGTCAATTGGCTAAAGCCCGCGACACGCGGGGGTGTTTGAGTTTAGTCCGCGACAGGCGACGTATGTCCTTCACGGGATTTCTTAAATAATTGCCAAATTTAATTATTGAAGATTCATATTTAGGAGA
Source organism: Helianthus tuberosus (assembly GCA_030545235.1). Lineage (NCBI taxonomy): Eukaryota > Viridiplantae > Streptophyta > Magnoliopsida > Asterales > Asteraceae > Helianthus > Helianthus tuberosus. The sequence continues at coordinate 43,638 of JARYGA010013635.1, forward strand.
TTTCATGTGCACAACTGTCATTCATGAAATTGAGGAGGATTTTTGAGGTTTTAAAAATACTAGCCAATATACAATTAAAAGTAAAGGGCCTAAGATGTTTTATTAGGGAAACACTTCCATCACCTTTATAATAATAAAAGCATCACTTTTCAAATCAATTGTGAACGGCCGTCGACCAAGGATATCAGGGACGATCTTCATCGTTATTCAACATAACTCAAGTTAAGCAATGAAGTTTAATCAGTTGAGGATATCAACCGAAGCTGAACGAACCAACATGCGCTGCTAAACCACTTGTGACTTCTGCCTGGATGAACGTTTACGCTGTTTGATTTAGTTATTCGTTTTTCTGATTTTTAAAACTAGTATATCTTGAGTACTTGTGTTGGTTTATTGATAAACGTTGATTGTGTTTGAATTATTTGTCGTTTTATCAAGCGTATTGGCAACATTCTTGCGTTGTTAGCGGGTTGGCAATTTGGTGGCTAGTTGATAAAATTAAACGGGTTGTTAAGTTGAATGGTAAATATTAAAAATTATCCTTGACAATTAATCGAAACCATTAACCCCAAGCCATGTCTATGTGGTGTTTTGAATCAGAAAACGGATTTTTATGTTAAAACGGGTATTCGGGATTCCGGGTGGAGGTTACTTCTTCTCATATTGATAATACTTTTTGTGACAAATCATGTTTTCTTTGCAATCAATTAAACAAACCCCAAATTTAGATAATTTATTTTAAATTAGATTCTTTGACGCTAACCACAAATTCCCCGTGGATACGATACCTTACTTACGCTATCTACATAGTTTAATTAGGATTTTTGATTGACCCTTAAGACAGTCGTCAATGTTATCCCTAACGAAGACTATAAGATGGAACCAGAGGACTATGACCCAAAAGTATTTACCATGGCATGGGACTATACGGGTGAACTAAAGGATGATTGGTACTTAGACCTGTGTCTAAGGGAGCATTCGTCTGATTCCAAATGGTTAAATGATGATGCTCATTGGGAATAAATTTGTAAACTGCTTGTAGTTTATGCACATTGTATCGATTTAGTTGTTTGTATTTTTTGACTATATCCCTTGTATGTACTTTGACTTTGTAATGAATGAATCTGAATTACAATGATCAGCATGGTTATGCATATGTTGTTCTTGCACTCTATTTATTTCTAATCGGTTCTGGTGAAAACCTTGGCTGCATATAGTTCTCCTGTTTGACAACTAATAGTCAACCTATGTACGTGCATAATTAATTGTAGAACCAAACAACTTAGAACATATATATTCATAAAATAGTCAAACCATCCAAAGTCAAACTGCCTACATAGGCATACAAAACATGTCTTAAACCTAAGAAATTGTCTCCAAAGTTAAACCAAGTTAACATTCATACATCCAACATCAAATTGTATTAACAACCTTAATTCACATTGTAAGGTATGAGTTTACAAGGCGTGTGATTAATACATAATAAGAACATACAATATTGTATTGTGTGACAGATAAATAATCATAAGTAAGGAATTATCATCAACAATTGTTTTTCATTAAGCCAAAAGATTATAAGTTACAGTATGATTGACTCTACAAACTCCCACTCACCCTAATTACATACAAATCTTTTCGTACAAAAGAAAAGGAGATGTGTGATGAATAGATCTCTAACATGTGAGATCTATGTATACTAAGTACAAAAGGTCTGTTCGTGATTGGCTGACATCACCTTGATAGTGAAATCTAACATTCCTAACAGAAACAATTCCATAGATCTTAGCAAACATCTGTGGGAATCTAACATCTGATCTAATACACTAAACAACTGTTACAAAGCAAAATACTGTTACATTGATGAAACCGCTAATCTTCAAACCGATGTTGTTTCATATCAAAAATCTATTTGGCCTGAATAGATGTTGGGTATTATTTAACAAATCTTTGCTTCAACAGCACTTTGGTCTTTGATTAATGCTTAGCTCTTCTTCAACAGTGGTTTCCTAGGCTTGAATAGATATTCTGATTAATGTTCAAGATTCATTATCTTTGGGAGGATTCTGGTTCAATTTGCTGTTTATTTCTTGATCTTTTGGTCATTTTGGCTTTTGTATATCATATGCTCTTTTGTAGGTCCAACACACATCATGAAACCATCTGCACTACACCGATGAGTTTGACTTGCACTGGGTGCACCTTGTGTAGCATTCTGTGACAGATGACCATCATTCCTACCTTGTCAGTTATAACTTCTCATGTTGGTGCCCTGGTTACCACATTTGCTACATGTGGAGGTAGTGCCCTTCCG
>JARYGA010013636.1:0-21944 GCA_030545235.1 Helianthus tuberosus
TAGAATGATCACATTTAGATTGAAAAAACCCAATTTTGACTAAGGTTTGAACGAGTCGCTCATTTCACATGCGTGGGGACTGTTTTAACCCATACAAGGATTTGTTCAACTTACACACTATACCTTGTTGATTAATATTTAAACCATCTGGAAAGGTCATATAAACATCTTCCCTAAGATTTCCATAAAGAAAGGCATTTTTAACATCAAGTTGGTATATGGGCAGTTGTTTTGAACAGATAGACTAATAACACATCGAACAGTGACCATCTTGACAACAGGGGAGAATGTCTCCTCAAAATCAATCCCTTCACGTTGGTTAAACCCTTTAGCTACAAGCCTTGCTTTAAATCTATCTATTTCTCCTGTTGATTTGTACTTTACCTTAAACACCCACTTACAACCAATAGGTTTAGTACCACTAGGTGTATCCACAATATACCAGGTATTGTTCTTATATAGAGCTGACAGTTCATCATTCATAGCTTCAACCCACCTTTTATCTTTAAGGGCTTCTTTATAAGTTTGAGGTTCAACAATTTTATTTATATTGGCAGCAAGACACACATTTTCAGAAGGTAAGTTGGAATAATCAACAACTTTATCATAGGTATATTTAGCATTCCCAACAATAAAATCATCAAATCTTTTAGGGGCCGAGGCAGACCTAGAGGATCTTCTAATGTTTTGAGTACCCTCAGAAAGGTTTGACTCATCATGAACACTACTAGACTCAGCCCTCACAGGTTCAGTTGTAACCCCTATAGACTCATTATGCTCAGACACATCATCAATGCCTGATGTGTGCTGAGTGTCACTATCAATAGTTGACTCAACTGCATCACTGTGTTGCTGAGTCACAGTAGTTGAGTCAGTGTTACCCTTCTCTTCATCATTGGGATTTGTATCACTTGAAGGATCAAGGTTGTCAAAAAAATTTAGTTGATTTAACAAGTTTGCATCACCTTGATCAGGAGACTTATTTTTAAAAGGAAAAACAGTTTCGTGAAAACTGACATCTCTGGAAAAAATAAAATTTCTTTGGTCCAAACTCCAGACCGTATATCTCTTTTTAAAGTTGGAATATCCCATAAAAACACATTTTTCAGCACGTTCCTCAAGTTTATCAGAAATGTCTAAAGTAGAGAAGAAACAAAGACAACCAAACACTTTCAAGTGATCAAGAGAAGGTTTAAAACCAAAAAGCATTTCATAAGGAGAACAACCATGAAGCACAGAGGAAGGAATCCTGTTGATTAAGTAAGAAGCAGTAAGAACACATTCAGACAAGTATTTAAGAGGGACTTTAGACTAAAACAATAAAGCTCTTGCAACATTTAACAAGTGTCTATGTTTTCTCTCAACAACCCCATTTTGTTGTGGGGTATAAGTGCATGAGGTTTGATGAATGATCCCTTTAGATCTAACAAAAGATAACATTTGAGAGTTAATGAATTCTGATCCATTATCACTCCGAAAGACCTTGATATCAACTTCAAATTGGGTTTTGACTAAGTTGTAAAAACTTTGTATGTTTTCAAAAACTTCGGATTTAGATTTCATTAGATACACCCACACAGATCTGGTGTAATCATCAACGACAGTGAGAAAATATTTGTAACCATCTATGCTGGTGACCTTGTAGGGACCCCAAACATCTAAGTGCACCAGATCCCCTACTTTTGTTGACCTATGATCACTTAGAGGAAATGGTGCCCTATGTTGTTTGGCCCTGTGACAAATGTCACAGGGATTGGCATCATTAGATTCAGTTTTAATTTGTAAGACTTTTAACACTTGTTCAGCTGGGTGACCCAGCCTTGAATGCCAGAGCTTCGTGCTTTCAGTTTTACTTAAACAAGAAAAATTAGTGCCTAGAGGGTTACCACAAAAATACAAACCCTCTGATTGTCTACCAGTCACCAGGGTTTTCTTGGTGTATGAATCCTGAATGTAGCAAGTGTTCTCATCAAATATAACTCTAAGCTTGTTATCTTTAGCTAACTTATAGACAGAGATAAGATTCACATAATATTCAGGCACAACAAAAACATCCTTTAGGATCACAGAATCAGATAGTTTAAAACATCCAATTTTAGTAACCTTAGCATCTGTTCCATTAGGGTGCTTAATGGTTATATTATATTCAGTAACATCAATCAGGTTGAACATATTTTTACTGGACATGACCATGTGTGGTTTGCCCCAGAGTCTATGATCCAGTTCAGATTCTGGGTAGAGGAGTTCACAGAGTTGAAACAGAAAAAACTTTTGAAATTAGAAAAGGAGTTAAAGGATTTACCTCCCACATTTGACTTACTAGAATCTTCAGTTTTATTTTCATTCAGTAGCCCTAGCAACTTTGAAAATTGATCAGCAGACAGATTGTTTAAGGAACTACCACCTTTATCACCCACATAATTATTCACAGAAGGACTATTCCCATTACTGACAGAATTATTAGACTTAGACCATTGACTGTTTGGTTTTTGTCTATAGTTAGAAGGATAGCAATGTAATTCAAAACATTTATCAACAGTATGCCCAAATTTATTGCAATGAGTACATTTAAGATCGGGGTTTGGACCTTTGTTAAATTTTTTCCTGTCATTAAAATTGCTTGACTTAGCAGCAAAACCAACATTAGGATTTTTAGACCCATTATTCGATCCTCTATGGGACTCTTCTCTAGAGATAATAGAGAAGGCAGTTTTAATGGTAGGTAGAGGATCCCTAGTCAAGAGATTGGTTCTAACAGGTTGGTAAATGTCATCAAGGCCCATTAGGAACCGCATAAGTTTGATTAACTGATTGAACTCATTGAACTTAGATGAAGCATTGCAAGTACAAGAAGGCAACTGTAACATATCATCAAATTGTTTCCACATAGTGTTTATTTTATGATAGTACTCAGAGACACTAGAACCATTTTGACTCACAGAATTGATTTTTTGATATAGGCTAAACACAACTGACCCATCAACCTTGTCATATGTGTCTTTTAAATCATCCCATACTTCTGAGGCAAGTTTAGAGTAGACTTGACCAACATATAATTCATCAGAAACAGAGTTCAAAATCCAGGTGAGAACAATAGAATTACATCGATCCCACTGACTAGCAAGCACATCATTGTCTTTAGATTTAACACAAGTTCCATCAATGAACCCTAGTTTGTTTTTAGCCATTAAAGCAAGTTTCATAGCATTAGACCAGACCACATAGTTTTCAGTTCCTTTAAGCTTTATGCTAACTATTGTGAGCCCACTAGAGTCACTAGCATGAAGATATAATGGGTCACTAGCATCCAACTTGCTAATCAAGGTCACAGCAGTCTCAGTTTTATCACCCATTATGGCAAGATAAGGAAGCACAGAACAGAGCAGATAGTAAACAGATAAGCAGTCACGATTTCAAACAAATAAGCAATCCAAAATACCAAACAAGTAAGCAGTCAAGGTACCAAACAGACACCGGCGAAGACTGGACAGAGGTCCGATCAGAAGTTCATCACTCAAGGTGCCTCCACAGACAATGACCAGGGAGCCACAACTCAACAGACCAAACCAGACACAATGCAACAGAGTGAGCCCTCTCTGTGTCCCAATAATCAAACCGGTCCTAAAACCGGTATCAAGAATGCCTAGACTCAAGACACAGTGATGCAAGACAAGGAAATTAAAGAGATAAAGGAAGGAACAATCTCACAGTGGGTGCAAAACTACTCCAGCGGATCAAGGCTTGTAACCTTCACTTAGGGTTACAAGCGTTTGATCAGAAAACCAATACGGGTCCTGTTAGTTTGCCCAAAGAGGGACTAACGAGGGCCATTTTCAAGAAACAGAGCAGATCCCCAAGACTTAGGGTTTCAAAATTCCACACGAGCAGCACCAACGTCAGTACCAGAACCAAAAACCAAACCCTAGAATTTAGGGTTTTGATCACAGCAGCAGGAAGAGAAAGGAAACACCGTGGTTTGAAGTCGGCAGACACACAGACTACCAAGACCTCAAGAATCGGAAAGCCTAGGTTGATTTTCAGAAAAATTAAACCTCCAAGAGAAGCAGCGGAAGAACACCAGAGCACCGATTCAACCTCTGAGCTCTGATACCATGTCAGAACTCAAGAATCAAATGCTTTTATTATGTAAGTTCAGAATGAAATACAATGATTAAACGAATCTGTCATCACAGATTAATAGTGAACAAAGAGCAAAAGGATCTCCAACTGGATGATCAGTACAAGTGATAGACAAACCCTAGACTCACGAATGTACGTGTGAGTATAAGGAACAAAATAGAGAGCAGCGAATGATCAACTGAGAAATGAGATGCTCGAATGAATCAGCCAAGAGACCAAGACCCTCTTTTATCCTGTCAAACCCTAAGCGACATCACAGGAGCCCAGCTGGCAAACAGTAGGATGCAACGGCTATAAGCCCAAGCCATAAGCCCAAGACAGCAGAAGCAAGCAGCAGCCCATCCTCGATAGCCCAACCTCACAACCAAAACATATAAAAGGTTAAAAATAAAAAGGAACTAAACTATATAAAAAGCACATTTATACCGGATAAATATAGGTATTTTAACAAGAACCTGACATGTCACATTTTGGGACTGGGTTTTTTATGACCAACCTAGCAACATGAGTTTGCTCATGTTTTCCATTTTCTTTAACAGTATCAATAGACAATATGTAAAAGGTGCTCCAAGATTCTTGCTCAACGACAATTTATTATACTATTGGTGCTAAAGGGAACCTGCGCAATGCATATTAACTTGCATGTTAGAAAAAAACATGTAGATGAATAATGGCATCTTTTTATTATTATTCAAATGGATAGCTAAGATTTAGCTAGACAATCTCACACATGCCACTTGCATAAATTATTTCATGCAAAATCTTGACTTTGAACCAACCCTCTACAACTTCTCATCAACTATAACCTCCATCTTCCCTCTATAAATAGAGGCTTCTATTGTTTGCAAACCATCCTCAACTTCCTTCACAAACTACCTTATTTTCCATTACTTATGATAAGAAAAACCTGGTTCTAGTAACCGTAACCAAAACGAAACTCTATACCCACACCACTTTTCATTCACCACCATGCCTACTAACCTACTTAACTATCCCTACCAAACTATTCGAAGCTTTAACCACGTAAAAACATACCACCCGAAACCATTTCCGGTGAAGAAATATCAATCCGGTGAAGAAATAGCAATCCGGTGTATTGTAACATCCCACATTGGTTGTGAAGGAGAACGAAGGCATCCTTATAATGGGCTTGATACCTTCACCTGCATGACGTGTTTTAAATCCATGAGACGATGGTGGTTCATCCTAGCCACAGCGGACAATATCATGGTGTAGTTACCCTGGGTTGTTATGTCACAACAATCAATGGTATTATTGTTACTTGCAACTGCTCGATTTCCCTGACTGACTGCCTCTAGGTTTCATCCAAGAAAGATATCAGATGATTGCAAAACATTTATCAATCGAATGTCCAATCTAATTATATCGAGTACACTTAAGATTCTGATTTGAAACTTAATTTGTTTTCTTAAATTCAGCAGGTTGACTAACTTTGCTCACAAAAGCCAAACCTTGACTCTTTTTATTACCACTGCTATAGTTCCTATGAGATTTTTCTCTAGAAACTATAACAAAAGCTTCTTTAACTATAGGTAAAGTTTCTTTCATTAAAAGATTAGTCCTAATCCCTTGATACACACTGTCCAATCCCATTAAAAATTACATTAACTTTATCATATGATTAAAACTACTAAAATCCTTGGCAGCATCACAAGTACCGGCTGGCTGGTAATGGCAAGATTTGATCTAACTGTCTCCACATTATATTCAACTTATGATAATATTCAGAAACACTAGACCCATTTTGACTAAAAGAATTAATTTTCTGATACAAATCAAATACAATAGAACCATCAATTTTATTATTGGTTTCTTTTAAGTCAGTCCAGACATCATAAGCAAGTTTAGAAAATACATGTCCCATATACAAATCTTTACTAATAGATTCAAGATCCAAGTTAACACTATTGAATTGCATATGTCCCATTGTCTAGAAAGAACCTCATTGTTTTTAGATTTAACACAACTTTTATTAATGAAACCACATTTATTTTTAACTTGTAGAGCAAGTTGCATTGCATTAGACCAAACAGTATAGTTCTTAGACCCTTTTAATTTTAGTGATACAATTGACAAGTTATTTGAATCAGAGGGATTCAAGTATAAAGGATCACTTGCATCCAATTTACTTACAAGTGTCTCATGTAGTAGATCACTAGGACACATACCACCACCTGTGACAATAGGACCATCTACCATTATAGATTACACAAAAAAAAAAAAAAAAAAAAAACCACAACGTATACAATAAGTAACACCAACAGATTATCACACCAAACAAATAGATCTGAACACTAAACCAATGTGAAACCAAGACAGAGGGTCAGTTTAGTGGTTCATCACTCATAGGTGCTACTGCAAACCTTGTCAAGGGAGCCACTAAGTCTAATCAGTCACAATAGCAACAAGAACACAATAGAAAGAGTAAACACAGATAAAAGCACAAAACAATGCAACATAGAGACTCGATCACACCGGTTTGACTAACCCGACAACATTAATGCCTAGACTCACAAATGCAATGAATGTAGAAAAAACTATAAAGTAAAAGAAAAACAAGAAACGAACTCACCAAGAGTGTATAATTCCCCGCAATCAGGTTGTAGCCTTCACTTAGGGCTACAAACACTGATAAGAAGAATAATCAACACTGACTGGTTGGTTTGCTTTGTAAACTTCTAGGGTTAAATATTCTTTAGGTTTCAAGAACTACATCAACGAAAGACTCAAACATTAACCGAAAATATATGCAAATTCTAATCACCCCGGATTTCACATATAATTTCTCTTTCCATGTGTAGAAACTCGCTAGAGGCTTAATAGATTGTGTAATCACCCCAATCATTTTCTTTAAAGAAAACCAACAATCTTTTGTCTTCATTTTAAAGAAAAACGCTAAACATACTAGCCAATTGTTCTGTACCCAAAGTACGACCACAAAATTCAAAGTGCATCAACCTGCACATTCCCAGAGGATATATCTGGGTTATGTGACATTTGTAAAATTGAAGAAATTTCACCATGGTGAATGGAATATGGACAACCGAAAATGATAAGGATAGAAGAAATCAGCATAAAGAGTTACGTTCCCCTTCGGAGGGTTGGCACCAGTTCGTCCAGCCTCTTGATAATACTTCAACCAAAAATGCTTGCATAATTTCTAAAATCCCATTCATAACCACGTTGTAGAAATGCTCTTTAGTTGCAATGACGATGTCTTTTGTGGAAAATGATGATGAGGGAAGTCTCAAATTGTGAAAACTTAGGAAGATAAGAGGATGAAGGAATGCAAAGACTTTGAAAGTATCATATTGATACATAAACACATCATACCATACAAGTTACACAACTCGATCTTTTAATGATCTTTTAAGAAACAAGCACCGAACACTAACTAGACATAAAGTATGAACTAGTAAACATTTTTTTTGACAACATGAGGCTAGTTAAGGTTATTAAACATCTCAATATACTTAGAAACCCCTAAATCCAAATAACAGCTAATTTTATCATCAACTTACAACCGAGCCACTCATCTTTCAAACTTCATCACCTACAACCCCCCCCCCCCCCCCCGGTGACTGTCTTCTTAGGGAGCCACCTCCACTTCCCATGTTGACTTGATCTTAAGCTTGGTCAAAGAAGCCATTAGGAGGTCCTTTGGGTAATAGATGTGTGAGATGATTATAAGAGAAACCATTGTGTTAAGAACCTTATCCTATAATTCAAATCTTCACTTCCCAAAACACACAGTAACACTCTCTCTTCTCCTCTCCACCTTACGACCAAGAAGCACCACCTACCACCTCTATTCTCAAGCCATTATCAAATCATTTCAAGCATAACCAAAGGTGTCTCAAGGCATTCTAAGAAGATTTCAAGACTTGGAAGTTCAAGGACCACTTTGGAGAGCTTTTATCCACAATCTTCATATCATCTTCATCATCTTGTTCTTAGTGATTCTTCCCTGGCCAATAGTGCTACTAGTAAGTCATCTAACATTTGGTTTAAGCTTCATATCTTATTTTGTTTATAAAATATAAGAATTCCATCTTGAAACCCATCACAAAATACATGGTAAACATCAAAGAACACTAAAAATATAAGCTGATTTTGTGTTTTTATGTGATGAAACTTGAAGTTGTTGATGTTGATAGTAGTATGCAAATCTAACTAGTAAAATTGCTAGATGTGTTTAAAAATATAAATCTAACAAGTATACTAGTCGTACTACCAAGTTATATAAATAAGATATCATGAACTTTATAAATTTGAAAATGGTTTTAAAAAAATGTTTTGGAAGAATATAAATACATGGTGACCAACTTCGTAGAAAAGCTTATATAAAAGTCTTGTTATATTTTTAGATATAGACTTTTATATAAAATGCACACACTTGAAAGTTGTAGTAAAATACATAGTTTGTAATTTTAAAAGTTTACATATGTTGTTGAGTTGGAAAATTGATTTAACACATGTTTTTAAACATTGGAAAACCCCTAAATCTAGGGGAAACTAGGACAAATTTTTTTTTTTTTGTAATTTAACACTTAGAAAAATATATTTTAACAAGATTTTTGCTAGTTAAATGCTTAACATGTTACTGTTGATACATATTTTGTGGACGCGACTCGGCTCGGTTCGACTTGGTTCGGATCAACCCGGTTAGGTTCGGCTCAAGCCCGACGTCACGACATTCCTCCGTCGTGCGCCCCAGAGTTCGACACGCGAAGCACGGAGAGCCGCGAGCCTTCCCGAGGAGCCACATCATCATGACATCATCATGATGATGTCATGATGATGTCATGTAGAAGTAAATACATGCAAATGGTGAAACTGTACGTGCATGGCATGAACTCTATGACATGGGCCTTCACTGCTGGGCCAAAGCCCAAAGATGGCGAAACAGGAATCATGTCGACGAAACAGCTCAGTTTCGTCGACCTTGAATGTGATTCGTTGACTGCCTCTTGTTTCGTCAAATGTTTATGTGTTTCGCCGAGTCTTAGTTTGATTCGTCAAGTGTTATGTGTCTGTGAGTATAAATAGACATGTTATCTTTCTGTTTCAATAGAACACAGGAGAACACTCAGAGCAAAAACACACACACGAGAGTTAGAGAGAGTTTGCAGAATAGATTTGTAAACCTTGTGCTTGTAACCGAACCTTTCATTCGTATTAATACAGTGGTGTTAAACGGTGAACTTTGTGTGTCGTGTATTTTTCGTGTTCTATCTCGGTTTGCATCTCCGGTTGGATTCCGCACAACCGGGTGTGTTTGACAACAAGGATTAGGCGACTAGATCCTCCCCTAGCCGGACCTACAAGTGGTATCAGAGCCTTGGCTCTTCTCCTTGTTAAAACCGAGTTGTTTTCGGGTGTTTTCCGGGTGTTTGAAGTTTTTATTTTTCTTGAAAAATCTGGTCAAATCTTCAAATATCTTGTTGTTTTGCTGGAAGTTCTTATAAAAACCTTGTTGTTTATCATTTTCACATGTTAAAAGTGGGTTTTTAGTGAAGTTTTAAGCAAAATTATGTGTTCGAAAATTAAGATTCACCAGAAAATTCTTTGTGTTCTTGTCACATTCAAAGTGTTCTTCAAGTCTTATACTTTTTAATCTTTGAAAACCATTTGTGCAAGTTGTTTGTGCTTTGAAAATTGTGAGTTGATTATAATATTGTAAAACTTTATTGGTTGGTGAAATGAGGATGGTGTAGCCGAAAGCAAGTCTGTATGTGTCAGAAGGATAAGGTCAAGTGTGAAAAAGTTTACCAACCCAAATTTCAGTTTCATCAGGAGCATTATTGGCGAAACAAACTCTCAGTTTCGTCGACCAAGAGTGGGCTTTCTGTTTCGCAAAAGTTGTCTTGGGCCTAGTTTGTTTTCAAAAAATTTGGGCCTCTTGTTTCGTCAATTTAAGTGGGCCACAATATACTTTTTGGTTTCGTCAAAGCCCAAGAGAACCCCTTTGTTTCGTCAAAGTCAAAAGGCCCAAAGCTGCTTATTTTTGTTTCGTCGTTCCCCATTTATAAACTGGTATCATACTTGGGCCGCTGTTTCATTAAAGCCAAAAGTTAAAAAAAAAAATAATAATAATAAATAAATAAATAAATATCTGTTTCGCCACAAAACAAAAATTCAGTTTCGTGGAAACGTGTTTCGTCAAAGTTGTAATTTTTAAACAGAAGGTTTGCACTAGTTGTTTAACTGTTTGTTTCAAGTGTGTTAATCAGGTTGTTATCATTCGAGATATTAACATAGTTTGTGAAAATTAATTTTTAAAAGGGGAAAACTTGTTTTTCAAATTTTAAATCAATTTTCACTTAATATATTAATTTTTATAAAATGGGAACAAACGGTCAGTGGTGGACTCAAATAACTTCGACTCCACAATCATCAGCTACGCACGGTCAGTGGGATCCAACCGCGTGGACTCTAACACCTTTGACTCCACAATCATCAGCTACGCAATCTGATCAGTTTGATCCTTCAGCATACTCGATGTATCCAAGACCAAATTCTTCTTCTCAACAACAGTATGTGCAACCGACAGCTCAGCAATTCACACCACCGCCTTTCTTAGACCCAAGCAGAGCTCAGCAGCAACAACCGCAACAGCAAGGAAATCAGAATCCCTTCAGGAATCAAGGACAGCCACAACAGCAACAGAACAACAATTCTGTCAGATCAATAGTTCCCGTTGGAGGAAATGCATCTGGATCCACAAACACTAATTCCCACAGAGGATTGGTTGTTCAAGCTGATGAAAGCGGCAACTGGAACATTCAGCTTGGAGAAGGAGGAAATGGTGGAACAGCATGTTATGCTAAAGTGATTAAGAAGGTAGTAGAACCCGTGTCTGCTGGTGAATCTTCAGAAGATGAAGATAGTTCGGGTTATAGTGGGAGCACAGATGGGGAATCACTTGATACTGGTGATTTATCAGGTGATGCTTTAGATTTGAAGGTTGATGAACTTTTGGCTGAAGCTGAAGTATTATGCAAGAAGAGATCTATTCTATGCCAGAAATCTGCTGGAACTTCCGAGAAGCTTGCTAAGTTCTTCTCTGAAGATGGATCTTTTTCTTTCCATTCAGCCTTTACGGCTAATGTCGACAGTTCATCAAGTCAGGTATGTGTCGATGAACCCACTGTAGTTAGTTGTGAAAATTGTGATAGTTTAAAGGTTAAATATGCTGAACAGGAAAGTCAGTTTGAAATCACACACAAACACAATCAAGAATTGATTGTTGATCTTTCTAAAGCAACTGAAGCTAACTTGTTTTTAACCAGAAATGAAAAGGAGTTTAAAGCAACAATTGCGTCATTAAAACATGATGTTTCTGAATTACAAAAGGCTGTTTTGAGAAAACAACATGCTAACAATGATTTAATTGACACAATTGAAAAGCAAATGGTAGAGTTAGCAACAGCTAGATGTGAATGTGAGACAATTAAGCAGAAATTGGAAAGCTATTCCAATTCCCGCTATGTTTTGGATCACATTATTGATGTTCAAAAGAAAAAGGGGGATAGGAAGTGTAATGGATTCAAATCATGTCCTCCCCCAATGAATCACAATTACTCCAAATTGCCTGATGACGAGGATATGCCCCGTTTTGAACCTACTGTGCCACTCAATCTAGATGATTTTGCAGCAGGCCTCGGGTTCACAACTAGTACATCATCCTCGGGTCAATCTGAATCTGAGAATGTGACAGATTCATCGTGTGTTAAGGAACAGAATCCTCCCATTGTTGTGGATACTGATTCTTCGGATGATGAATCTGACTCATCGGATGATGAATCTGTAGAAATTGTGAAACAACAGTCTAACTCGGTTACAACAGATATTCCAATCGAGAATCACATCCTGTGTGATCCACCAGTGAAACCGAGTAAGACTGAAATGTCAAACGCAATGGAGTCAATTGTAACTAGCTGTGAAGGGAATAACTTGTTGTACACGCTCAAAGGAGATGACAAAATCTACTCTAACAAAGATTTTCCAATTAAAATTGTAAATCAAGATTTAATTGAGCAAATTTTTGAAGGATGTATTGATAAGTTTTTGGGAAACAAAAGTGGCAAAGTCACCGTCACTCAATGTGATCCAATTCCGTGTGAACAAGTTAGAAAACAATACGGAAACCAAAAACAACCAATTGAGCGAAAACAACAAGTGAACTCCAGAAAAGGTAAGGTACAGGGAAAGAAGGCTCAGAACAAGAATGTTCAAGCACCTAAGGTTCAACAGCAAAAGGTGCAAAACAAAAGAGCTCCTGTTAAGAAAAGAGAACAGAAAATGAACTTTGTTGGATCCACGGGTACAGATAAACTGGAAACATTTCAGGATAAATCTAACATTGATTTTATAAAACAAGTTAGAATTTTAAAACGAAATGATCAGAATAATTACACCCAACACTCCAACGGATGTGATTTAGGTCCAAGTACATCTAGATCACAAAGTTCATTGTCTGGTTCTCAGTCTGGTCATCAACATGTTTCTCCGAGGTTTGTAGAGCGGAGAATGTGTTTTGAGTGTGGCACAATTGGGCATATTGTAAGATACTGCCCATACCTGCAAAAGTTGAAGGCTCCCCAAGAAACCAATTACCAAAAACGACCTGTTTCCCCGAAACAAGACCCCCGTGTCTTGAAAGAAAGGGAAAAGAAGTTAAAACAAAAGAATCAAAAGGTAATTGAAAAGGCCTTAAAATCAGAGGTCAAAGAAGAAAAACCTGTTCAAGCAAAACCTAAAACGGTAAAACCAGTAAATGCAAAAACAATTAATACAAATACTGGTAAAGGACAAACAGCTTGGAAACCAAAACAGGTAATTCAGTCGGGGGGAGCACCACAGGTTCTGTTTCCTAATCATCAAGTGATTGAAATCACTTTTATTGATGATCAAGGACGACCCAAGTCCACAAAGGCTTGGGTCCCCCTCTCCGTCTAATCTTTGAATGAGTGTGTAGGATATTCCAGGAGGAACTTTCAATAGTCGTAAGATTGTTGATAGTGGAGTGTCCATGCACAAAATAGGCGACAGAAGAAATTGTTGCCTTTGATGGAGAGAAGAAAAGAAAAGGAAAAGAGAAACAGAATTGTCTGTTGAAAGAGTTTGAAAAGCTTCGACAAAAATGCAAAGCCTTTTACAATCAAGCTTTGATCGGGTCCCCGGGATAGATTCAAATCAAAATGTATGCACCTGCAGCACGTTTGAAGTTCAAAATCAACAAGATGAACGTGCAGTGTACATTTCTTCGCGGTGTGATTGAAGAAAATGTGTTTGTTGAACAAACCAACCGGGTGTGCGGATGCCTTGGCATGGGTTGAACAACCGCACACTACTTCTGAAAGAGAAAGACAAAGACCTTTGCTGGTGCAATGTGGAAGACCAGCCGGACCCAATGGTCTATGATCTTGTTGCTGTCAAGAGATTTCTCAGTAGCTACAAAGAATCGACTTTGAAATCCACACCGGGTGGATATCCAGTTTGGGAGAGCACTCAGATTCCTGACAATGCACGAAGCAGTTGCAGGATACGGTTTTAAAATTCTAATCTCTCCTTTACTTGTCGTTATTTAAGCTACTTTATAAATTGTTATCCTCTCGCAGCACTCTTTGGCCAGACAATGTTGTCATGGTCCGCACCGCTTACCGACGTGCCAACTGATTTTTCCAAAATTTGATAAATCTTTTCTGATTAAAAATTAATTTTGGTAAACGGCATTGAGGTAAAACATGAGTTAACCAACATCGGAAAATCATTTTTTTTTGTAAATACCTTTGTGTTTTTAAATTTTATCTTAGTTTATTGATTTTAGGGGGAGTAAATCCAATTTGAAAATCCAAAAACATTGAAAAATTTCAAAAGCACAAAAACAATAGAAAATCAAAAATGAGTTTCCTGGCGAGAAAAAGAGAATATGATAGTACATCAGTGGTCTGTCTAAACCTCTTTAAACCTAAAATGTAAAACGATAAGCAGCTCTATATAAGATGTATCGGTAGGCTCACAATCATTTTAAAGTGTGCAGGATGATATAAACTTAAAACGACTGAAGACTGGGTGGGAACCATTCATTGGCATATGGTCTTAGTACCGAAATTTCGTTTGAGAGATTGCCGAGGTTCTGAGATATTCGGTCTTTATGCTGCTTATCATCTGGGTATCATGGTTGTATCTTTTACCGAAAAATAACGGGGACGCAAGTCTAGATCTTCCATGATACCATACATACGTGTACATATTGCATTCGACCTCAATAAGTGATCAACAATCACATGTCCCTCAAATAAGTGATAATATATCACAAATTCTTTCCGGGAGTCAAGTTCGTCTCTCTGCTGTACGAAAGTACTGACCTGTTCACGGACTTGCTCCTGTGCCCTCATGCATCGAAAATCAAGTTCCTCATCAATAAGTGATTCTATCACATAGGGCTTGTTTTCAATCAAAATAAGTGAGAATCTCACATCATATACGGTCAAACAGATGATAATCGGTATACTCACCGGTAAGATGAACCCTCGTGCATACCTTGATACGGGAATGTGTCGTGATGTGGATGAACACCGGTCGGTAAGTATAAATCATACCTTAACGTATCCCCTCGCCATGATTACAAATGATAAGTTGAGCTTATGTGGACAACAATACCGATAATTGTTATAGGATGCTTATCTTAATGTGAACTAATTGAACAAAAAGAGCGTTTTGACATGACCGTACACTGATATGATTCTCTTACCCTCGAAACTCGCAAAAAGAATGTCTGTAGATATTTATTTACTGTTTTCAGTTTATGCATCTTGTATATATTTATTTATTGTTTTCCGTCTTTACATTTGAAAAATGAAAAATTTCAAAAAGATTTTAGGTGTGTTTTAATATAAACTTTATAAAATCCAAAAAGATTTTGCTTCTAGTTTA
This sequence comes from Helianthus tuberosus, assembly GCA_030545235.1. Taxonomy (NCBI): domain Eukaryota; kingdom Viridiplantae; phylum Streptophyta; class Magnoliopsida; order Asterales; family Asteraceae; genus Helianthus; species Helianthus tuberosus. Next base: position 15,103 of record JARYGA010013636.1, read on the forward strand.
TTTTTGATTGACTGATGTTGGAACTCGAGTCTATCCTACCCAAAATCCTGATCGTAAGCCAGAAAACAATTGCATCTTCATAAATGGTCGAAGTTAACCAGTTTTGAAAGTTAAAGGATTAAAATTGTACATTTTCTAAACTTTCAAACTGTTGTCGGACGGTGTTTGATTGAGATTTGATCTCATATGTGTCGTTTGTTTAAATGTTAACTATATTCCAAGCGGTTGTTCTCATTATGCGTTTAGCTTTCTTGCATGTGCAGATGCTAAAGGCGAGGAGAACATGGTCGATGACAAGCTTCGGAATGAAGACACGAAGTGGAGGCACTCAAAGGATAAAATGATCGAGTTGCCGCTGACCATCATCAACACCACAAGGATCTCAAGTACTGAAGATCAAGTCATTCACGAGCATAACTCAAGGGGGAGCTTATGTTAAGGGGGAGTTTGTCAACACACTTCCTACATGAAACGGGGAGTTTGTTGATACACTTTCTGCCTTCAAGACGTGAAGACTTTGAAGATCCTCCGACATGGAAGACATGGAAGTTGAACCTCACGAGTAGCGTCCAAGGGGGAGTTTGTTGATACATATTTTGTGGACGCGACTCGGCTCGGTTCGACTTGGTTCGGATCAACCCGGTTAGGTTCGGCTCAAGCCCGACGTCACGACATTCCTCCGTCGTGCGCCCCAGAGTTCGACACGCGAAGCACGGAGAGCCGCGAGCCTTCCCGAGGAGCCACATCATCATGACATCATCATGATGATGTCATGATGATGTCATGTAGAAGTAAATACATGCAAATGGTGAAACTGTACGTGCATGGCATGAACTCTATGACATGGGCCTTCACTGCTGGGCCAAAGCCCAAAGATGGCGAAACAGGAATCATGTCGACGAAACAGCTCAGTTTCGTCGACCTTGAATGTGATTCGTTGACTGCCTCTTGTTTCGTCAAATGTTTATGTGTTTCGCCGAGTCTTAGTTTGATTCGTCAAGTGTTATGTGTCTGTGAGTATAAATAGACATGTTATCTTTCTGTTTCAATAGAACACAGGAGAACACTCAGAGCAAAAACACACACACGAGAGTTAGAGAGAGTTTGCAGAATAGATTTGTAAACCTTGTGCTTGTAACCGAACCTTTCATTCGTATTAATACAGTGGTGTTAAACGGTGAACTTTGTGTGTCGTGTATTTTTCGTGTTCTATCTCGGTTTGCATCTCCGGTTGGATTCTGCACAACCGGGTGTGTTTGACAACAAGGATTAGGCGACTAGATCCTCCCCTAGCCGGACCTACAGTTACACATAATTTTTCACAAATTTTTATACTAAAATGTAAGTTAAGAAATAGAGTTTTTCTTAAGATAAAAATGGATATAAATATATATAATTAGGGCAAATTATATATATATATTTAGTGGTCACCCAAAATTATGTATTTATGTGTATATTATGTGTATTATGTATTTAGTGTACATGTAGGAAGTTATAATTCACTAAATACTTACAACAAATAAAAATACAAAATACACCCTAAAATATATTGGAAACTATATATATATATATATATATAGGGAGAAGATCATGCGAGAACCACCTCTTATTGTGAGAACCGCGAGAACCAATGTGAACACACAAAAAATGCCTAAAAATAGCTAAAAATCACAAAAAAAAAAATTTTTTGATTTTTTTAATATTTTTTAGGTTAAAATCGCTACTTTTCGAACAAAAAAAAAAAAAAAAATTTTTAAAATTTTTTTTTTTTTTCCTTCGAAAAGTAGCGATTTTAACCTAAAAAATATTAAAAAAATCAAAAAAAAAATTTTTGGATTTTTTTTTTATTTTTTTAGATTTTTTTAGGTTTTTTGGGGGTTTAGTTTTTAGCATTTTAGCTTGGGGGGGGGTGGGGGAGGGGGGTTTAGGTTTTTTTTTGGGGGGGGGGGGGGGTGGGGTTAGGTTTTTTTTAGGTTTTTTAGGTTTTTTTTAGGTTTTTTTTAGCTTGGGGGGGGGGGGGGTTTGGGGGTTAGGTTTTTTTAGGTTTTTTTTAGGTTTTTTTAGCTATTTTAGGTTGTGTTCACATTGGTTCTCAAGGTTCTCACAATAAGGGTGGTTCTCGCATGAGCCCCTCCCTATATATATATAAAATAAAAAATATATATATATTACAAACTAATCTTAAAACTAGTACGTTTAAGAAATATAATTTCGGGAAATATAAAAATCATAAGAAATAATTTTTGTCAATAAATACAAAATACATAGTTATTTATACCTAAATAAATCTAAGTATACACATAGTGAAAATACAAGATATTCAAAGTATTCATACAAGTATATTTATACTAGAATAATATTAAAAATATTATTTAACAAAAAATTATACATCAACTTTGACTTGGTCAAAGGTACACCAAAACAAGAATAAGTAACATAGTATAGGTGTACGTATACTAGAATAAGTTAAAATACATTATTTTTATCACTCAACAAAATATATATATATATAGGTAGAGTATCCTGTAAAAAAGGCTTAAAGTGTGAGAAGGGTAAGAAAGAATCTCAGCCATTAGAGTTTTTGATCTAATGGGTGAGATCAACAAGGACCAAATTGTAAAATATTTTCATTAATTTGGACTGATTTGAAATATCTAGGGGCAATATAGTCTTTTAAACCCACTAGAAATTAGCTAATGCACATGTAACTTCCCCCCGTCTTTTTTAAAAGTCAATAACTTTTTATACGCAACTTTTTTTTTTTAAAAATTACACCATAATAACGAGCGTTTTTTTATCTTTAATATGAGTACCATATTGCTATACTTATATAGAAAAAAAATATGTTTCGATCAGATGTTTAGTCAATGAATGGTGTTATATACTTGTTGAATGGTGTTATATATTTGTTGAATGGTTTATATACTTGCTGAATGGTGTTATATACTTGCTGAATGATGTTATATACTTACTAAATGGTGTTATATACTTGCTGAATGGTGTTATATACTTGCTGAATGGTGTTATTTACTTGCTGAATGGTGTTATATACTTGCTGAATGGTGTTATATACTTATTGAATGGTGTTATATACTTGTTGAATGCTGAATGGTGTTATATACTTGCTGAATGGTGTTATTTACTTGCTGAATGGTGTTATATACTTCCTGAATGGTGTTATATACTTCCTATAAGTAAGGTGGCGGTTATGGGAAGTTTTTAATTAATTGAATTAATGATTAAATTACTTGTTTACCCTTTTCAATTAATTTAGATCTAATGGCTGAGATTCTTTCTTACCTTTCTCACACTTTTGGTCTTTTTTACAATAACTTTACCCTATATATATATATATATATATATATATATATATATATATATATAATTTAAATTTGACGAGTGTTAAAAATAATGTATTTTAACTTATTCTAGTATACGTACACCTATATATATATATACACATTCATTTGGAAATATATGTATACACATACAATTAGAAGATACATTTTAAAGAATATATAACATATCTGCTTGCATCATCAACAAGACAAACATGTGAGACCCGACTACAAGGGGCTCGGCCCTACACATGTTGTGGACACGTACATAATACTCGTGCGAAGCACGATGTCCCAAGAGGGCTAGGCCCGTTCATACAACTCATGAATATGAGAAAATATATATTTTGTGAAATATATATTAACAAATTAAATTTTTTTACATCTAAAACATAGTTGATACACAATAATTCCATACAACTTAATACACATTCAAGATGGACAACTTGTACATAGTTATCACAAGCCTAAGTTGCTAACGAATTTAGAACACTTGTAGGTTGTGTCACATAGAAAGAAAACACATTTGGTTTCTAGCAGCTTACGTAAGGAACGCAATTAGTGAGTTCATGTCCACTCTTTTAAACGTTTTCTAGCTTTTAAATGTTGATGCAATTTTTGTGTGTGTCTCTTGTTCTTATTATGTTTATGATGTAATGTAATGAACAGTCTTTTGGTTTATCGAGTCTGTACGTTTTTGGTCGAGTCGACCAAGTCAAGATATCCGCCAATCTTGACTTGGTACGGCATGTTTATAGTTATGGTATGTAATGCAACTGCAATGTAGAGTCTGCAAGTGTTTTGGCTTCTACTTAACTGTTTGCTACATTTCTGTCTATATGTTTGCTGTTTGCAACCTCCCACGAAGAACCTTCTTCGTGCACCGAAGGGTTTTTGGTGGACTGATCAACGAAGAATCTAGTTCTTCGTGGGCTCTAGTTCTTCGTAGGCCCAGTAACATTCTTGGTGATGTTACTGGGCTGGGGTTCTATATAAGGCAGCTTATGTTGTGTAGAACAGTTAATAGAACTTGGTGAGTCTGTAAAAAATGTGTGTATGTGTTTGTAAGTGTTCTCTTCCATTTAATCAAGATATTGAATCTTTGGTTACGTGTGCTTTATATTTTGCTTTGGTTGCATTCTTACAAGGATTCCGCACTTGCAATTGTGTTCTAACAACAAGAAAGTAGGTTTCTTGATCCTCCAAGTGGACCTACAAGTGGTATCAGAGCTTTGGCTATCTTTCTTGTTGAAAACCAAGCATAGTGAGTTGTTTGAGCAGGTTGTGAAGCATCTTGGAAGTGTTCTTGAGCTTAAAACAAGATATTTAAGTTTTTGTAAGAAAATGGCTTGAAAACTTAAGAAATCTTATTGTTTTGCTGAAATTTTTTACAAAAACCTTCTTAAACTACATGGAAACATGCTGAAATACGGTTTTTCTTGAAATTTCTTGCAAATCTTTGGCTCGACAACTTTTCCAGCAAGGGTTTGACCGGAGAAGTCACCGGAATATTCCTCTTGTTGAAGGATATTCTTGTACCTTTTTTAAAAGCTGAGTTTTTCGAATGTTTGTCTGTCAACCAGTTTGAGTCATTCACCAAACCACTTTCTAAATTTCAGGGATAAGATTCTACCTTTTATAGTAACTTTTCATCAACCAATTTACGAAGAACCCATTTTGAAAAATATCATCGACGAAAAACTTGTAGGGCGAAGAACCATTCTTCGTGAGATTGGCCTCCAACGAAGAACCCACCCCTGCGAAGAACCATTGTCAACCAAGGAGGTGATGAAGGAGGTAAAGGTGGTGATGGCGGAAATGTTGGTGCTAGTGGAACGGGTGCTCATGGTGGAGATAATACTGATTCTGATTCAGACGATAATCCGCCTGAGCCAGGTTATGAACACTACATAGATGAGCGTGGCATTAGACAAGTGCGGAGGATCCGTACTGATCAGGATGAAGACTACGTGCCTTCTGATAAAGAGGCAGAGCATCGGAAAAATACACAGATTGCTATACGTAGAAGGAACAAGATGAAGAAGACTATTGGTACATCTTCATCAGAGCCTGTCACTGTACAACAGGAAACCGTTGCTGAACCAGTTCATGAAGCAGAGGTTAATCCTATATTTGGCTTCACTGCATGCCCTACTGTTAGTCGAGAGGACATAGAAGACGGAGAGTTCATTTCCGAAAGGACAGATGAACAGATTTTGAGGTTAACCGATATGAAAGTAGTCGATGATGCTACAATGGACGAAACTCCAAGTGAACCCGAAGCAACAAACTTGGATGGTCTTGATGAAATAGTGTTTGAAGGTGATGCCGAGAAGTAGAAATACGTAAGAGAAGACGGTACTGAGTTCAATCCATTTGATGAAAACTGGTTGAAAGATAACATGGATGAAATCGACCAGAGATTGAAGAATCGTGATTCATTTGCTGTTCCAGCTGATTCGTTTGAAGAATGGAGAAAGAACTTCCTCTCAAAGACTGCAAAACCAGCCCCCCTGTTGTACAAGTTGATTACATGAAGTATGAAAAGGGTCGTCCTCAGGGAAGAATACTCAGCTGGATGTTTGTTAAAGACATTCATTGTGTTGCTGTAAAGTGAGAATACGGAATTCAGTATTTTAAGTCGCTTCTGAGTATTCTTACTGTACCATTTTACGATCTAGTAGCGTTAGCAAAGCTGGAGCTGATTAATCGATCAAACTTTGAAGGTGCTAAGCTGTTTGCTCGAAAGTTGAGGATTGAACGAAGAAAGGGTTGGAAAGGTGAATTATATAAGCCACAGTTCCCTATGTATGAGCAGATCAAGTTCACATTGGATCCAGCAACCAACACCGCACAGTACAGACTCGTGTATAAGCCGGTGAAGGTGTTGGATAAGATTCCGCTAATGTCGATGGAACAAGACATTCTCGTGAACATGGCTCTTTGGTTTTAAGATTCAGATACGCACAAGGGAGTTATCGTCTTCAGAAACGACAAAGAAAACGTCTGTATTCTCGATCCGATGTGGATAGTCAACATGTCGGCTACCGATATCGATAGGTTATTTCGTCATGACATATTTTATGAAGACAAGGATGCAAATCAGGCTTTACACGTTCAACGCGTCGCTTGTTATTGTTACTATCGGGGAATTCATGCTGGAAGTTCGTGGTCGGAAGCAACTCATTAAGACCGAAGACCAATCAACAGCCAATGTGGAGTTTGTTGTTGCAGTTTTTGTGTCCGTTGCTTGTTCTTATTATGTTTACGATGTAATGTAATGAACGGTCTTTTGGTTTATCGAGTCTGTACGTTTTTGGTCGAGTCGACCAAGTCAAGATATCCTCCTATCTTGACTTGGTACGACATGTTTATAGTTATACTATGTAATGCAACTGCAATGTGAAGTCTACAAGTATTTTGGCTTCTACTTAACAGTTTGCTGCACTTCTGTCTATATTTTTGCTGTTTGCAGCCTCCCATGAAGAACCTATTCTTTTTGGG
>JARYGA010013637.1:0-24771 GCA_030545235.1 Helianthus tuberosus
GCCCGAAAACCCAAGATGAACCTAACACGAAATTCGCGGGTTTAGGTTTACTCTATACGGGTTCGGGTCAGTTTCAGCGAACCCGTTTAGGTTAACGGGTCGGGTTCGGGTCAACCTGGTCGGGTTGGCGGATTAACCCGTTTAACACATTTATACTATAATATTGTAATTTTTTACAATATATTCTATGTCATAATGATTATAACTTAAAAAAACAAATTAACATAGATTTTCTTTTATAATTTAAATATGATATTATTATATACATTTGTATATAGTAAATTTTAATTTTAATATATTAACTTCAGAAAAAATTAAAAAAATCGGGTTGAATGGGTCGTGTTCGGATCAACCCCCGAAATCTCGGTTTATGTTCGGGTACATATGTATGATACGATTTTCGGGTTCGGGTCGAGTTTGGGTTCGTGTAAAATTTTCGGGTTCGGATCGGGTTGAACCCGCCAATTTGCGAACACGACCCGAATCCACCGCATTTAATCTCACTTGATATATGTGTTTATCTGTTAGCAATCTGTTTTTTTTAGAAAAATCTCGATATATGTGTTTGTCTGTTAGCAATATGTTTTTTTTAGAAAAATCGCGATTTTATTTACGTGTTCGCGGATTTTCTTTCCTGCGATGACCAAATTCATTTCAACTCTAGGTCCTCAGTCACATTTCATCTTTAGCAGTGTGACATCTTTTGTTTACAATGACAACATCAACTGCAATTTATAAACTAATGGATGGGTATAATGATGTAAATTATCGATGTTGTGATTGTCATTCATAACCTAACATAAAGCGGAACAATTTATAAACTAATAGATGAGTATAATGATGTAAATTATCGACTCCGCCGCAACGCGCGGGTTTCCCACTAGTAATTAAGATAAACGTATAAAAATTTTCTTTAGTACTACTCATCAATCTATTATGATTATCAGATAAATGTATAAAATTAATAATATTTCAATCATATATTTATATATTACAAGTGATCTAAACCAAACTCCCCGTGGAGTTGAAAACTTTAAAAGATAAACCAGGTGAAACAAACCATGCAAACTGCAGGCCAACAACGATTACACCTTAACTTTAGGTTTCATTTATGATACTGATTTCCAGTTAATTCTATTCAGTCCTAGGTGATATGCTATATTTGTTCTTTCATCCAACCATTGTTACGAATTTCAAGTTAATTTATCATAACTCACATGTTTCGGTTTGTAAGATAAGAGTGACGTGTTGGGTTTTGTAACTAACAAACTTCATGGTTAAAAGTCAACATTTATAATACATATCATAAATGAATATGATATCAGTCGGGATACCCGTCGCAACGCGCGGGCTTTCCCACTAGTTAAATTTTAAGTTTTTTTTATGCTATTCAGAAAATGGGTGTTTAAAAACTTTTAATTAATAAAAAGAACATTTAAAAATATATAGAGTAAACTTCAATTTTCGTCCCAGTGATTTGCTGATTTTAACACTATTAGTCCAATAGTTTAAAAATTGCATTTATCATCCAATAGTTTGTATATTCTAACACTTCTAGTCCACCACTCTAACAGCCATCCAATAGAGTAGTGGACTAGAAATGTTATCATCCAATAGAGTGGTGGACTAGAAGTGTTAGAATATGCAAACTATTGGATGATAAATGCAATTTTTAAATTATTGGACTAATAGTGTTAAATCCAGCAAACCACATAGACGAAAATTGGAGTCTACTCAAATATATATTACCATTTTTCAACATCTAAGTTTACTTTTTCTTAATAGTAAATTACATTACTCATAAAATTTACACGACCTGTCTTAAAAAATATCTATCTATACTACTTTATTAAGTAAACTGGGTTTTTTGCCCTTTTGGTAATTTGCCACACATATAAATTTTAAAGCATTGTGTACAAGAGAAAGAAGCTATGCTAGAGGGGGTGAAATGGAACATTATCCAAAGTTTTAAGACGCATAGAGAGGGCAATATAGAGATTTCACCTCTGCAACGTTTCCCCTCATCATTGTCGAAATTGAATGTCTTCAATTGTGAAACCGTCATTTGAATGTCCACCCTCACCTTCCGTATTCTTCAAAGGCATTTTATGTGAAACCCTCACTCATTATTCTTTGATTTCCTCCCAATCTCTCATCTTCTTCCTGTTACGAATCCGCAACCAAGAGTCTCTCAAGTTTCAACACACTCGTCATACACCTTTGTTCGAAGTTCTTGTGGTCCAGCGAGAAGGAGTGGCGCAATACCGGCTAGGGTTTCAAGTAGGGTTGATTTTCCGGCGACTTAATACGACCCGTCTCCGACAATCGTCACTGAAACTTTTTGTTTCTTCTCTTGTCTTTGCTTCTGTTCAGATCGGTATAAATTAATATCGGGATTTAATTTAATTTGATCTTTGATCTCAGGTGGTTGCATTTGTAAATTGAAGGTAACTTCTTTGATCTCACTTTCTCTCTCTAAAAAAACCTTCCAGAGAGAGAGAGAGAGAGTGGCCCAGCAGATCGAAAATCTTGTTCATCTTTTTCATGAAGTCATGATCTAACCTCCTTGAATGGTGGTTTTTGTATCTTTCTTTATTGTTCCGATAACAACTTTTCTTAATTATTAATTATTATTTGCATTTCTCATTACCACCTGTCTATTTTTGGTTCAAGATTCTCGTGTTCTTATGGTCAATGATTCGGTCAACTGTGAATTCTTGAAGCAGAGGACAGAACAGGATGCTGGTCTAAGGTAAATTTTGTTTGATTTTGGGTTTTTTGTTTTATTTATTATTATTGGTTTTTTTCTTTTTTTTATTTATTTTTTTAAATTTTTATTTGGGTTCTTGATAATCAAGATTATGCATTTGATAAGAATGGTAATTAATACTTTGGATCTGTCTTTAATCTCGATTTGGGTTTTTGTTAATCAAGATTCTCTATTGATTTCAAGTTGCAAATTTGGAAAAAAAAATTCAATTTTTTCACAAATTTATCAAATTTAGGGTTCTTGAGATGCTAATTTGTGCTTCAAGATTGTTTGAATGTGCCTTAGATTTTTATATAGTTTATCATGTGTATTATCTTGAATTGTGGATCACTAATGCTACAGAATTGTAATTCTTGTTCAACCTGATGAAAAAGTTTTGAAATTTTATTTATTTTTGGAATGTGATTTGAGGCTGCAATTCTTTGCCATTATTATTTATTAAAAGTAATTTAAAGCAAATTTTCGCACAATCTTGTATATGATTACTTCACATGATTAAGTTTATCTTTATGTTACATTTTGAATTTGGACTCCTTTTGTTTGTTGACTTCACAGTAAAGATTGTAAAGTTGACTCACTTTTTTGGACGATTAATCCCGGGCGCCCTAAAAACAGATAGCCAGTTTTAAGTACAGAACTGCAAGATCGTACTAAACTTATATAAGGTTGACTTTTATATAATTGGTCAACAGGAATGGGAACAGAGGTACAGTATAAAAGCTCTTTTGAAGGGTATTACGCCATGGGGGATGTTAACAAGGATTCGAATAGCAGCAGCAGCTGGCCCGTCTTTTATGGAGAAAAACCTTTGACTAATGGCCACTATTACAATGGTTTCATACCAAGGACCGTTGCGGATGCAAATCCGGGGTGTGACAAGGAGACGTTAAAGCAAAGAATGCTTGAACACGAAGCAATCTTCAAGAATCAGGTAAGAAAAGTTGACAATTTGACTTTTGACTGTCGGTTTATTTAAGCCGAAATTTTCGAGATTTATCTTGTTTGCGTGGACAGGTTCATGAACTTCATCGTCTTTATCAAAGACAAAGAGACATGATGGAAGAACTTAAAAGGAACGAGTGCCATAAACATCGTATCTCAATCGACACGTCATCATCTTCAAGTCTCTTACCTTCACAAAAGCCTTACAAAGACGGTCAAAAATGGCAAATACCAAGCTTTCCGTCATTCAACTCTTGTGCTCGACCATCAATTTTCGGAACAGATATAAGCAATTCTCCTAAAAGCTGCTCAAAAGGGAATAATAATAATAATGATAGTAATAAGAACAGAAAGTCAGATATATTTTGGGTGCAACCAAGACGTGCTCTGCCCACATCATTTAAACTGTTTACAGGTAAATGCGCGTAAACACATCCGAACACTATTTTCTACCGCGTGTTTAATTATCTGATTCTGATTATTCAATATCCATATTTTCAAAACGCACATCCAAACACCCACTAAAAACCCGTTAACAAATATTCAACTTTTGCAGGGTCGGCATGGATGATTCTTTCGTGTTCATTTGTCGAATATTAACCCGAGCCAGGCTGGGCCAGGAAGTATGGCATCCACGTTATCATACACACGTTTCAGAGTCGTATTCTCGATTCTTACCAGTTTTTTGTTTTTGTTTTGTTGTAATATGTTGATATATGATGTGGTATAGTATAGAATCATATCATACGCTCATATATATACGAACATACAGAGCTACTTATCGATTCTTGTGTAGTTTTGATGTAAATATTTTTTTGAAAGGAGATTTTATTGACAAAAAAAGGAAAAAAACATTCAACCAAGATGCTCAAATGCATTCCAGACTACAGATACAAGAAGAAACAGAACATAACATCTGAATAAATGAGGGTTTCTGTTTAATATTTAATGCTTCTTTGTTAGACAATATTAGTTAAATGACTTCTGAGTTGTAAAACAAGTAAAATGATAACAAGTAAGGGTAATATCATCATATGAAAACAAAGATATACAGTGATTCGAGTGAACATTCATTAATTCATCTTGTATACATACATTCTTTCATTATTTAATCAAAAGTTTCTAATGTGAAGGAGATCACTACTTGATAAAATGTTCACCTACAATTAAACTTAATAAAATGAGGATTTTACTACCGGGTATGAGTATGGGATTACCAATACCCGGTTCGAACTCGGCCCATTGTCATCCCTAATTGTTTGCGTCGACAACACGAAACAACGCATGCCGCATCCAAAGATCATATAATGCCACTTCTTTAAACATCAAGGTCAGACCATTATGATCACCCTGATGATGTTGAACTCGACAACCAGTTGGAGGTGGCCTACGACCAATGTGTGCAATCGATGCTACCAAGCATCCCGGAATGATTTCTGCATATTTGAATGACATGTTTTACTTTGACGCAAAGCCTCACACTATAATCTATGAGATATAGGTCCATAACATTAACACATTATACATCTCCACTAAAAGTAAGATATTAAATTTTAACGATACGTATCTATGACATTATATACTTGGACACATAAACAAAAAAAATACCCGTGGCAACGCGCGGGCATTCCATTGGATGATAAATGCAATTTTTAAACTATTGGACTAATAGTGTTAAATCCAGCAAACCACATAGACGAAAATTGGAGTCTACTCAAATATATATTACCATTTTTCAACATCTAAGTTTACTTTTTCTTAATAGTAAATTACATTACTCATAAAATTTACACGACCTGTCTTAAAAAATATATATATTACTAAATTTTTTCACTACTTTGGGAGAGAGGCACTAAAAACATCTTGATATCGATACCATTGGACTATAAACAGTGACATATCTACCGCCACAATTTACTATTATTTAGGCAAAAATCATGATCGCACCTGTTAAAAATATGATTAAACTCTCTGTTCGTTCCCCATAAAATAAATCTTAGATTCACTATTGACTATAAGCCAACCCTTCGGTATTACATTAAGTTTACTGAAATATTATTTTTAACAAGCGTCTCAATTCAAACATTATATATAATATCGATATTGAAGGTATTTATCTCATTTTTTATTTTTTTGCAATTATATTGATCAAATTCTAGATCTCACCTAGGATATTTAGTGTCCTGTTTCTCTTTGTTTACGTGTGCACGTTAGATTTCACTTGGATATTTAGGGGGTGTTTGTTTTTTGTGAAAATCACTTCCAAACCTCTTATGTCTGCCTCACGCAGAACATACGCAGACGTTTGAGTCTGCAGCGTGTTTGTTTTATGGAAGTGATTTCATTAAAAAACCTCTTCTAAACCTCTTCCTCGCACATACCTGACCTTACATCTTCAAATCTCTTCTAAGCCTCTGCTCTTTCAAAACACATCTCAAAAACCCTAGTATCCTTCTTCTCCACAGCGACACCTCCATCTTCTCCAACCAGCCGACAACCTCCACCTCCTCTGCCACCCCACATCTTCGTCGACCCCACCTTCCATCGATCCCCCCTTCCGTCGATTCTCTTCCTCCGGCGACCCCAACCTTCCGTCGATTCTCTTCCTCCGGCGACCCCACCTTCCATCGATTCTCCACAGCCGACACCTCCATCTTCTCCAGCTTAAGGTTCGTGTTCTTGTTGATTTGTATAGTTAATTTTTGTACAGGTGCTGTTTGTTTGAAATTAAGGAGCTGTTTGTTTGAAATTGAGGCGCTGTTTGTTTGAAACTAGGTGCTGTTTGTTTGAAAGTAAGGTGTTGTTTGTTTGAAATTAAGCTTGCAGAAGTTAAAAAACAAACAGTCTTCTTCTTGCATACTGCAGAGGTTTGCTCCACCTCTTCAGCAGCAGATGTCTGCAGATGTGGTCCGCAGACTGCAGATGTTTTACCTCTGAAAAAACAAACAGCACCTTAGTGAACAATTTCTTCTTGTTTACGTGTGGATAAGGATAGTCGGTGCCATTTCTTTTAAAAAATATGGACATTGCATGGATATGGATAGTTTTTTTTTCCTGATTTTCTTGTTAACTTGATTTTAATGTGATTAGGGTTGTAAATAAATTATGACCTGTTTTTGAGTCATTTGTTTAAGTTTATTCGAACAAAAAAATTAATACCGAAAAGATATGGTATCAAATTCAGTCATTCGGGTCAGATTTAACCCACAATGTTTTGTCTGTATGACAAGTTCTGTGGAGTGCATGTCTATGTAGCCATTAATTAGATTAAAACATTAATACATTACAATTTTTTTTTGAACGGCCAACAAATGAATTTTTTATTAATACAAGGTTAACATCAGTTAACCACCATTACATCCAACATTAGACCCACCATTACATTACAGCCACCATTGATTAAATTTTACACATTCATACAAGTTAAATCAAATGCGCACCAACTCTCCCATGTGAGCGCGACTGCCTTTGCCCGATGTTTTAACCATAAAAAACCCATCACCTTAACTTCTTCCACCAAATTATCCACCGTCACCTTCTTATTGTTGAAAACCGCCTCATTTCGTGCACGCCATATACACCAGATTGAAGTTTGAACTATCGTATAAACCGCTTTCTGCCATCTTCTAGATCCGCGGCAATGGTTGTTAAACTCCAATACATCCTTTGCGCAAAAAAAGAAAGGTGTAGGGATACGACACCAACTGAATATCTTCTCCCATACCGTTTACACAAAACTGCACGCAGCAAATAAGTGATCACCGGACTCCTCGTAGTCTTCACAGAACACACAGCAGGTATTACTTAATTGGACATTACGTCTCGCGAGGGCTGCCTTTGTCGGAAGTCGATTCAAAAATAACCTCCATGTCAAGAAGTTTACCTTAATCGGACACCATTTATTCCAACAATGGTACTGCCTCGCAACTCCGTCCGATCTGGGCCTCATTCGGTGTCTTATTCCACGGACTGAAAATGTACCAGAATCATCCATAGCCCATTTCCACGTATCCTCGTCACCTGTTATAATAATGTTGTCCAAGATTTTCGCCAGATCATTCATCTCTTTAATCTCTTGTTGCTGATACGGACACCGAACCCAACTGAAGGCCACGTACCTCACCCCGGCTTGAACCTTTACTCGATCCGCAACCCGAGCTATTTTATTACTCTCCAACAGGAACAAAATTGGGAATGAGACGCACAAAGGAACGTCTGATGCCCAGCAATCCATCCAAAAGGAAGTTCCAAAACCATTACTCACCACCGCCCGTAGGCAACAGCTCAAATTGATTCCAAGGTCCGTCAATTCTTTTGAAATCCCAACTATTTGTTTCCATGGCCCTGGTATGGATAATTTAGCCGGAATAGGAGACCAAGACCTGTTATTATGATGAATGCTCCATACTACCTTTTTCCAAATGCTATTATTTTCCACTTTAAACCGCCACCACCATTTGGCAAGCAAAGCCAAGTTAGCTTCTTTCAAGGAACCGATCCCCGCCCCTCCCATCTCTTTAGGAGCCATGATGTCGTTCCAAGCTACCCACGTCGACCTTTGGTGTTCCGGTGTATTGCCCCACAAGAAGTCTCTACGCAACCGTTCTAATTCTTTAATAACCTGCACAGGTGCTTTGTACAAAGAAAAATAATAAGTTGGCAGAGAACTGAGTACGGATTTGATAAGTGTCAAACGGCCCCCATACGACAACGTGTTCGCCTTCCATAAAGATAGCCTGCTTTTAAATGTATCCACGACCGGCCTCCAATTCCGAGCTAAATTCATATTGGCGCCCACTTGTAGTCCCAAGTATTTGAAAGGAAGTGTACCCACTCTGCACCTTAATATTGTTGCCATACCATTAACCTCCGCCTCATCTACCCCAATCCCGAATAAGCTGCTCTTTCCCAAATTAACCTTCAAACCTGAGGCCAAATAAAAACATCGCATGATCCTGTTAATGTTACGCACGTTTGCCTCCGACCACTCACCCAGAAAAAACCGCATCATCTGCATATAAAAAGTGCGATAACATAGGTCCATTGGTCGTGCATTGTGTACCCCGGTATAAGCCCAAAGTAGTCGCTTGTTTGATCCTGTTACAATTGTAATAGTAACAACTAACAATATCTACTATATATACATGTGACATCACCCAAATCAAGTCATTTCACTTTTTCACAACTATTACTCTCTTTATGTTACATGCTTACTTTTCAGCAATATTTCAGTTTTATTCTCGTATCGGAAGTTGGTTACAAAAAGATTACCATTTCTATGGTGATGCTAACAACTTCGCATCATCAATATAATGATAAGCTCTTCTAATCTTACTAAACTTTGGTAGTTATTATCTCCTTTTTGGAAGAATCGGACAATGTTTGGAAACATCAACAAAACAAGGGAGAACATTATTGATTCCATTATTCTTCTTTTGTATTTGTGGTTCATTAATAGAAAGAAAAAAAGAGTTAGCATTGTATGAGAGAATTGGTTACAAAGTCTAATTCTTTTTCTATAATTTTCTTTGTCCTCCTAACTAGTTACTTGCTAGTTAGTGAGAAATAAACTTTCTGCCGGTTAAAAGAAGCTTCTCCCTAGTTATTTTTGGCAGGTATCCATAACTAATATCTAGTAAGCAGGGGCGGACTCAATAGGGGAGAGGGTGAGTGGACGCCCCCTTTAAATTTTTTTTAGCGTATTTTATAGATAAAAATCTTGATCGCCCCCTTGAAAGTTTGGTTGAACCCTTCGTTTGCACCCTCAGAAAATAATTTCTGGGTCCGCCACTAGTAAGGTAAAGATGGTTATTTGGCAGATCTTTTGTAAACCTTAAAATCTTTGGTAGAAATTTAATATAGTTTAAAGAAAATTTGTTTACAGGCTTTATGAAAAAGTGTTCATTTTAAAGTGATTAAAACTCAATTTAAATAAAACCTCTTGATCATAAATTGGATGTATCTTAAGTTTTGAATAAGTATATGTCTATTGTATGCAAGGTCGACCTATATTAGTCATCCTCATTTTGTTCATCTTTTAGCATTCTTTACTTTTTTTTATAACATTTGTTGTTAATAAGTAGATATAATAATATGAGCATGTGTACATGTATTTAACATTGATGTCATATGCTCATAATTTACGCCCCATTTATTAGTCATGGGCGTAATTTACGTCCCTGCTTTCTTCCGTTCCTTCATATCTTTGATCCTTGTATTTTCCATGTGCTTCCTAACTCTCGTATACATCCTGAAAAACGTCCTTTCAGTTTTAGGTGTCTGTAATTCAATCCATCCTCAAAGTAAACTGGTTTTATATGAATAAACATCTAAAATTACGTAATTAAACATGTTAAAAATCGAGTCAAATACCCTCACATCACTTGTTGATCTACATGTAATTTCTTTTTTCTTTTTTTTTACTTATTTCAGGATTGTCAATATGACAATTCGTTCTTGGTAATCATGTTATCCCATTACTAAGGACAGAAAATCGTTTGGTGAAGTTAGATGATTCTTTTTCGACCGCTCCCATTTTCACGGGTCCAAATAATGGGTCCCACTCATTCATAGGGAGTTCAAACATTACCATGTAAACATGGTTTGAGTGACTCGTAAAACAAATTTACATAAATTACGTATTTATAGAATTTTTTTTCATCACTTCCAATACACATGCCTTGAGCATGTGAGCAACCTTTCCTAAAGAACTTGAGCTTGTGATCATTTAAATCAATTTGTTGGAAAAGTTTTAGGATTACAATACTTTAATCGAATAACTACTCACTTCTATGTTACACTTTGTTGTTCAAAGAAAAGGTTCATGATGTATTTGTAATCCACTAGGTGTTGGTTCAGTTCTGTTTATACATGAAGGAAAACATTAAAACATACCTGTTACAGCAGACAGTGCAGTGGAGAATCCAGTTATAGAGTTCGACATGCTTGTCATCGTGATCTGGTTCCTCCTTAGGGTGCTGACTGATGATGGGGACTTAGAAAACCGAAAAGGGTATCGGCTAGGAGAGGAGGTCGAAAATTATGATGTTATGACTAATGGGGTGTTTCTAATGTGTAACTGAGTAACCTTTAACCTCCACATAATTCTCCTTATATAAGCACCCATGAGGAAACCTAATTAGTTAATAAGGGTAATATGGTCCATCAACAATTACCAACTAATTATTTAATAGGTTATTATATATTTTGATCTATATTATGTAAATGATTATAATGGCTATAGATTAAATATTAATACATAATATATTTAATCTTACATTCTCCCACTTAGCCAAGTAATCATTTACTATGAGTATTAGATAAGCCTGATCAGGAGTTAACACTCATTTTAGCCTTAAACAAGTACTACAGCAGAGAAATACAGCCGTTGAATCATTATGCGACTCAGGACCCCCATTAATCATACTATAGCCTTAATTTAAAACCTAATCGTTATGATCAAAATACGCATAAGCCCTTTGTTTGATTTGTAACTTTATTTGTCTATATGCCATTATACCGGTTGAACATATTCTAAGAGACATACAAAATCAAACTGAGGAAATTTCATTAACATAAAACATAAGCTAGTACAATATGCTCAAATAAGGTCTTTACTAAATCCCATATTCCGAACATGTTCTTCATAAACCTTAGGAGGGAGACCTTTAGTCATCGGATCCGCAAGCATATCTTTAGTACTAATATACTCGATACAAAGATTATTTTCCTCAACTCGTTCTCGTACGAACAGATATTTTGTATCGAGATATAAACCAGCTCCAGTCGAACTGTTACTGTTCGAGAAACTAACGGCAGCTGAATTATCACAATAAAGCTTCAATGGTCTAGAAATGGAATTTACAATTTTGAGTCCAGTGATCAGATTTCTAAGCAACATTCCATGACAGGTTGCATTATAAACATCAATGTACTCTGCCATCATTGTGGAAGTTGTGGTCAACTGTTGTTTATGACTCTTCCATGAGATAGGGCAGCCTGCTAACATAAAGATATAGCCTGAAGTGGATTTCTTATCATCTTTGCACTTTGCAAAGTCAGAATCAGAATAGCCCACCACTTCTAAATGATCACTTCTTCTATAAGTCAGTTTATAGTCTTTCGTCCCTTGCGGATATCGAAGTACCTTCTTAGCTGCTTTCCAGTGATCTAGGCCAGGATTAGTCTGATAGCAGCCTAGCATTCCAGCAATATAAGCTATATCTGGGCAAGTACAGACTTGAGCATACATCAGGCTCCCGACTACTGACGCGTAAGGTATCTGGCTCATTTGCTCCTTCTCAACCTCTGTTGTCGGACACTGGAATGAACCGAAAACATCTCCCTTAACTACTGGAGCGACTGAGGGTTTGCACTGTTGCATGTTGTAACGTGTAAGGACACGATCTATGTAAGCCTTCTGGGACAATCCTAAGATCCCTCTGTGTCAATCTCGGTGAATTTCGATGCCAATGACGTAAGACGCATCTCCAAGATCCTTCATGTCGAAGTTATGCGAGAGTAACCGCTTCGACTCATGCAACATGTCTAAACTATTACTTGCTAATAGAATATCATCTACGTAAAGGACAAGTATAGTAAAGTTGCTCCCACTCATCTTGAGGTAGGTGCATTGATCCACTTGATTCTTCATAAAACCTTGCTTCTTCATGACTTCATCAAACTTGAGGTACCACTGACGTGATGCTTGTTTTAACCCGTAAATGGATTTCTTCAGCTTACAGACTAGATGCTCCTGACCTTCAGGTTTAAAGCCTTCAGGTTGTTTCATGTAAACATCTTCGTCCAAATCTCCGTTAAGGAAAACGGTTTTAACGTCCATCTGATGCAGCTCTAAATCAAAATGAGCTACTAGGGCCATGACGATCCTTAATGAATCTTTACGAGAGACAGGTGAAAACGTCTCTTGATAATCAATTCCCTCTTTCTGAGTGTAGCCCTTTGCAACCAATCTCGCTTTGTAGCGTTCAACGTTCCCATTCGGATCCAGTTTTGTTTTGAATACCCATTTACATCCTACGGGTTTGGCTCCGTTGGGTAATTCTACCAAATCCCAAACGTCATTTTTCTTCATGGATTCAAGCTCATCAATCATCGCTTTATTCCATTCAGAAGACTGATCACTGCTAATGGCTTCATTATAAGAGATAGGATCATTGAGCTTTCTGGGATCCATTTCAGTCAAGTAGGTAACATAATCATCCATATTAGTAGGCCTTCTTTGCCTAGATGACCTCCTGAGTGGATTATCGGGTTCAGCGTTGTCTTGGTGTTGAGCGTTTGATGTGCCTTCATCATGAGGTATAATGGGTTCTGATTGTAGAGGTGAATTTGGAGTTGGTGCAGTAGCTTCAGGTACAGTAGTTGCATTGGGTACAAGAGGAGTAATCGGAGTAATGGTAAGCGACGAGTCTCTGCCCCCCGCGTCTTGTACTTCTTGCAATTCTTCGTAAGGGTTAGTACTGCTCCCACTGACCTTGAAATCCTCCAGGAATGCGGCACGCTTGGTTTCAAAAATACGGGTGACATGGGAAGGACAATAGAAACGATAACCCTTAGAGTTCTCAGGATACCCGATAAAGAAACAGGTAACTGTTTTAGGGTCAAGTTTCCTTAGGAAAGGATTGTAAAGTTTTGCTTCAGCAATGCAGCCCCATACTTTCATATATTTAAGACTCGGTTTCCTTCCTGTCCAAAGTTCATAAGGAGTTTTAGGGACAGACTTAGAAGGAAATCTATTGAGTATATGAACAGCTGCTTTTAATGCTTCAGTCCAGAGGAATAATGGTAAATTAGTGTTGGCTAACATACTGCGCACCATGTTCATGAGGGTACGGTTTCTTCTTTCAGCACACCGTTCTGCTGAGGTGTACCAGACATGGTGTATTGGTTCACAATCCCCTGGCCCTTACAAAACTCATAAAATGGACCAGGAGCTTGACCCACATCAGTATGTCTTCCATAATATTCACCGCCTCTATCTGATCTCACAACTTTAATCTGACGATCTAATTGCTTTTCAACTTCAGCCTTATAATCTTTAAAAGTTGTAAGAGATTCAGACTTTTCCTTAATTAGATACAAGTACATGTAACAAGAATAATCGTCATGAAAGTGATAAATGAAGTATGTCCTGTTATGCCAGCGATTTGGTAAGGACCACTAATATCAGTATGAATGAGTTCTAATAAATTAGAGCTCCTAGTGGCACCTTTCTTATTCACTAATGTCATTTTACCTTTAAGACATTTGACACATGTTCCAAAATCAGAGAAATCGATAGGAGGTAAGACTTCATCCTGTACGAGACGATTTAATCGTTCTCTTGAGATGTGGCCTAAACACTGATGCCACAACATGGATGAAGTTTCTAAGTCTCGTTTCTCTTCCATCTTTGTGAGTGATTCATTAATGTTATATGGCAACAAAGATTTGGAAAATTTATCTTCTAGTTCTAATCTATAGAGACCACCATCCAGAATACCAGTACCATAAAGAACAGAATCATAAAGGATAGAGAGTTTGCGATGACCATGGGAAACAATAAAACCGTCCATGTCTAACTTTGGTCCTGATACAAGGTTCCGAGTTACCTCAGGAACATATAAGGTATCATAAAGTTTAATACATAAACCAGTTTTCATAACTAATTGTAATGTTCCAATGGCCTTCACTTCTAATTCTCGATCATCCCCAACCTTAAGCGTTCTTTGGTTTCTTTCCAGCTTCCGGATTGAAAGGAATCCCTGAGTTGAATTGGTAACATGAACCATAGAACCAGAATCAAACCACCAAGAATTAGCAGGAACACTTAAATTATAGGACTCAAGTATCATAAAATAATCGTTACCTTTCTTAGCCAGCCACTCCTTAAAGTCAGGGCATTCCTTCTGCATGTGTCCTGTCTTTTTACAGAACTTGCAGCGGATACTGCCTAAAGAGTTCTTAGAGCTGGAAGGTGCACTTGTATTAGGATTAGGATTAGGCCTTTGTACTTTTGAAGCATCCTTCCTCTGATAATTGTTCTTCCTCTTCTTAGAGTTGGAGGTAGTGAAGTTTGCAACATCAGTATGGCGATCCATCCTCATACGCTCTTCCTCCTGTACGCACATGGCGACCAGCTCACTCATCGTCCATTTGTCCTTCTGAGTGTTGTAATTGATCTTGAATGCTTCAAAGGATGAAGGAAGCGAAGTGATGATAAAATGAACAAGGAAACCATCACTGATTTCCATTTCCAGCCCCTTCAGCTTATTGGCCATGTCATTCATCATCATGATGTGCTCGCGAATGCCGCTCCTCCCATCATACTTAGTTGTCACCAGCTTAAGAATAAGAGTACTAGCGTGTGCTTTAGACGTCCCCTTGAACTGAGCCTCCACATGTTCCAAGTAGGTTTTAGCATCTTCAGAATCAGGAATGGCTCCCCTGATTGCATTGCTTATGGACTGCTTCATAAACATGAGAGACATGCGGTTACACCTAGTCCACTTGTCATGAGTTAACTGCTCAGCAGCAGTACTAGTAGTGGTAAGGTCCGCTGGCTTATTCTCTCTTAGAGCATAATCAAAGTCCAGCAGCCCAAGAGTAAGCATGAGAGCATCCTTCCATGCAGCAAAGTTATCACCAGTCAAAGGTGGAATCCCGCAGTTGGGTGCTGATAGTGGAAATAAGATGAGCAAGTTATGATATTAAGGAAGAAATCCTAATGTGATCTAAGGGCACGTTAAACTAAGGCAGGCATAAATAATGACCATTTTACATTATGAAGCTGTGATATTGTCTATTACTAACATCAAAATAATAGACTTAGCTAAAAAAAATTATACTTAAACGAAGACAAAACAGCTTTGGCCAGAAGTGTAATCATTTAAGCATATGTGCAAAGTGGTTGTAACAAATCATCTTTGGCCAGAAATTGAAACAATCACTTTAGTTATGCACTTGTTGAGTATGCCATCTATGAATGAATTAAATTAGCTTTGGCCAGAAATTAAGACATTCATGCTTATGATGCACACACAACATAGCTTTCGTAATACTTGAACGATAAGTAGATGTGTCAAGTCAGCTTTGGCCAGAAATGATACATCAAAAACTCATTCAAGTTAAGCTATTTTGGTTTTGTAAAACATTATCGGATTCTGATTAATTAACTAAGTAATTACAAAACCAATTATTTAATAGCAAACCACCCGTTAGCGCGGATCGAACTGCTAAACTTTATGAACACATTAACTGCTAAACTTTATGAACACTCATGATTTCGGATGACATATATGCAAGTCTAGTCATTTCGGATGATTTCGGATGATGATGCTTAGTCCGAAATTTATCCGAAATAGTCAGTTCTTGATGATCCGTGATGCATTTCGGATGATTTCGGATTATTTCGAATTATGATGCTTAGTCCGAGATTCATTCGAAATGGGTAGTTCTTGATGATCCGTGATACATTTCGAATGATTTCGGATGGTAATGCTTAGTCCGAGATTCATCCGAAATGATCAGTTCTTTGATCATCCGTAATGCTTAGTCCGTGATGCTTAGTCCGAAATGGTCAGTTGTTGATCCGTAATGGGTGAACAATGTTCATCCGGAATGATCATCCGTAATGATCATCCGAAATGTGTTCTGCAAGCTGTTAAATCCTTAATTTTGGCAGTTAATTGTGATAAGTTTGAAATTCGAAAACTTAGGGATCATGGGATCAAACTTTCCAATTTTAATGCTGATCTAAATATATCAAAATATTTCGAAAATATTATCCGTTTATCTCATAACAGAATTTCGAAAACTTTACTAAATAAAATAGATCAAAACAATGGAAACACCCAATGATCCAAATTATATTCCAAAATAAGGGAATTTTTTCGAATTTCATTATGAACATATGATGAACCCTAAATAAAATTACTCAAACATTCATCCGAAATCTGGAATTATTTTACACAATTACACATTAGAAACATATTTTGAACATGCAGATTTCGGAACAGTAACATAAGAATGAGCCCATGTCATCCGAGATGCCATTCCGGATGACAGAAATCGAACAATAACGATTTCGGATGATGAAAAAAACGAATTTTAATTATGGTTTTCAAACCTGTTTTCCTGTTTTATTCCAGATTTACGGATACAAAACAGAACCGACTAATCAACATATGCTCTGATACCACATGTTGGTTTAGTTCTGTTTATACATGAAGGAAAACATTAAAACATACCTGTTACAGCAGACAGTGCAGTGGAGAATCCAGTTATAGAGTTCGACATGCTTGTCATCGTGATCTGGTTCCTCCTTAGGGTGCTGACTGATGATGGGGACTTAGAAAACCGAAAAGGGTATCGGCTAGGAGAGGAGGTCGAAAATTATGATGTTATGACTAATGGGGTGTTTCTAATGTGTAACTGAGTAACCTTTAACCTCTACATAATTCTCCTTATATAAGCACCCAGGAGGAAACCTAATTAGTTAAAAAGGGTAATATGCTCCATCAACAATTACCAACTAATTATTTAATAGGTTATTATATATTTTGATCTATATTATGTAAATGATTATAATGGCTATAGATTAAATATTAATACATAATATATTTAATCTTACACTAGGCACTAGTACACTTACTTCTATGTTATACTTTGTTGTTGGTTCATGTCAGGGGCAGAACTAATGTAGAATGAGCCGTAGCACGGGCTACGGCTCAATCTCGTATTCGTATTCGCAGTGTAGTTTTTTTCCGGTTTTATACATAGCATACCCAAAAACTTATACAAGGATACCCCAAAGAGAAAATTTTGAAACTTGATATTATTTATTAAGCCTTAAACCTATTTAGTAACAAAGCCCAAATAATTAGTTTTATGATAATTAAGCCCAAATTGTAATAACTAATAAAGCCTATATAATAGAATAAATGATCTTGCGCATCTTATGATTGAAATGAGAATACATAGTTCTTGTCCTTTAGTTTATCGGGTAGTGAAGCTAGCTTTGGTTTTACCGGTTGCGCCGGTTGCACCCGCAACTGTTGAAAGATGTTTTTCGAAATTGAAGATTATCAAGAAGGATTTACGTAATCGAATCGGCCCGGAATTTTTGAATAATGTCATGTTTGTGCGGTCGAAAAAAGATTTTTCTCATAAAGTAAAAGACGACGATGTGATGGAACGATTTAAAGCTATGAAAAAAAGAAGAGACCAAATCTATTAGGTATTTGTTTACTTTATTTATTTATTGTCTTTTTTTAATATGTATTTGTTTACATCCTAAACCCCAGTTTTACAGTATCTCATGATAATCTTTCTTCGTTTTTTAGAATCTGATCAAATTGGGCCATAATCTGAAGAAATGTGTTTAAGCTACGACAAGGTGTGTATAGCATTATGATTGATATTATAAAAAATATATATATAACAGTTTCTCTTCCTGTAATTTTGTATAACATTATTTATAAAATGATTACAGGTATGATAAAAAAATATAAAAGTTGCTCTTCCTGTCTTTTGTTCGCTTCACGACGTATCTTCGCTAAATCAATATGTTGGAAGGTTTGTGTATGTAGAATTAGTCTGGATACGCCCACGAAAAAAAGGCCGATTTATAGTGTATTTCTCATGACAGTATGAAGGCTATGGTTAAGGATAAATGATAAGATCTTCAAAGGGGTCGATGCTTTTCAAACTAAAATAGTGCAAGACATTAAGGAGGCTACTCTCTGGTGGATGATTAACAGATCGATAGGCGTGGTATAAATGAAGCTTTTCAAAATCATATTAGATATTACACACTCAGAATAATAATATTGAGGGTTGAATGTATGTGACCCTATAAATATAGAGGTGTACTTTACTTTAATTTTTTTCTATTATAGAAATTCCAATGTGATTGTATTTTTGTTGTTTCCTCTATTATTTTCTCTATACAATATAGAATAGAGGTTCCAATGTAAATGCTCTAAATATAGACATTTACTTTACATTCTTGCTTTTGTATGTTTTTATGGTTCTTTACAACAAGAAAAAGTTTAAGAAACCAATTAAAAATTTATGATGGAGAAAAGGAAAAAAATGATACTTTAGATGTTAAAGTGTTATTTTTATACTTTTATTTGTTATAAATTAAAATTTCCTACCCGGAAAATTTCCGGGTTATAACCTTATTTTTTTTCTATAACAGTAAAAGGGATTTATAGCAAATCAAGTGTTGGAGGGTAGCCAACCAGTTGATATCTCTAAGAACCCGTTTGAGTTGTTCTTACACTTAAGTAAGAATCTATTTTTTTCAAATTAATTTCATGTATATAAAACAGTAATTAACTCTTTTGAGTTAATTACTGTTTCGTCACGTGGTTTGTTAAAAATCACTATTTCAGTCCATTAGTTTAAAAATTGCGATTTCAGTCCGTGTGGTTTCACTTTCGTGACCATTTTCAGTCCATGTGGTTTCACTTTCGTAACCATTTCAATCCATTTATTCTGTAAGTACAGGGACTGAAATGGTTACGAGGTGGATTGAAATGGTTACAAAAGTGAAACCACAAGGACTGAAATCGCAATTTTTAAACTATTGGACTGAAATAGTGATTTTTGACAAACCATAGGGACGAAAAAAGTAATTAACTCTTTTTAATAATCTAGCAATAGAGCTTTAAATTCTAAGTCGTCCTGATTGGAATTGATAATGTCAGAGGATGAATGCGATAATGGAGTTAAAGAAGACATCATGAAAACATCATGAAGGTTTAGTTGACAAAAACTTAATTTGTAACGAACATTATGTAGATGTACTACTGGGACGTGCTCAACTGTCTCAAAATATTAGGCTTAACAAATCACACTTTAACGCTTCTACGTTTAAATTATTTTATGTGTTTAGTTGGTGTTTAGCCACCCGCGAAACTCGCGGGGTCTTAGGCTAGTAAAGCCTATATAATAGAATAAATGATCTTGCGCATCTTATGGTTGAAATGAGAATACATAGTTCTTGTCCTTTAGTTTATCGGGTAGTGAAGCTAGCTTTGGTTTTACCGGTTGCGCCGGTTGCACCCGCAACTGTTGAAAGATGTTTTTCGAAATTGAAGATTATCAAGAAGGATTTACGTAATCGAATGGGCCCGGAATTTTTGAATAATGTCATGTTTGTGCGGTCGAAAAAAGATTTTTCTCATAAAGTAAAAGACGACGATGTGATGGAACGATTTAAAGCTATGAAAAAAAGAAGAGACCAAATCTATTAGGTATTTGTTTACTTTATTTATTTATTGTCTTTTTTTAATATGTATGATTACACGGTGATTTTTTTTAAATACCCCTGATTTAATGGGCTAATTCTGTCAATTTTGCCCTGATTTAATGGGTTATGTTGTCTTTATATTCTATTAGTAGACTTATTGTAACGTGCATAGCATTAGTTATTGTTTTTTTTTCTTTAAATTGGATTCACGTGTTAGTTACACGCAAGCTAATATGTGACAGTATGTAAATAAAAAAACGATTATATTTATTGTTGCGCCTAACATAAGTTAAATATGTTTCACATATGTATTTGGCTTCTAGTTATTGTTGGAGTATACATAATGACGCAATATATATTATCCTTATTAAGGTTATAAGAATCTCTATGTGACCCACATTGAAGAGCCAAAACATAATTATAATATATGTTCCGTTAAATTTGGAAATAATCATTAAAGATGGTATAACATAATTGTTGCTGCTTAAATCCTAAAGAAATAGTTAATTATTAGTTGAATGTGTATTTGCCAATATAAAAGAAACAGTAAAAAAAAATTGATGACTCTACATATATTATTATATAAAGATTAAGATATATTTTATACTTTGTTATTAGATAAAAATATAAATACAAATACAGAAGGATTGTACTCCTTAGTATGTTATATTTTGTTTTTGTTAGACCCTAAATGTACACATAGATATATAACTAGATTATAGACCCCGAGTTTATATAATAGAAACAATATATATATATGGTGGGGTTCGGCTACAAAGTCTATTTTTCCTACAAAGTGTACAAAGTCATAAAACACCACAATTTTAGCCATAAAACACACTCAAAACACACAAATAACAGAATGAGGATCTCTAAAACACAATATCCAAACCCTAAAAGTCCATAAAAACTTCATACACACCATCGTAGAACTATGAATATAAAACACAACATGATAATCGACATAAAACACACTAATGTTAGTCATTCGATAATCAAAGCTAGCCTTATCATCCAAAACACAGCACAAAACCCACAAATATGGCATTTTGGAAATCTTCACTTTATTATTTGAGGGTTTTGGGTGTGTTTTATGGTTAATGTTAGAGAAAATTACGAAAATGTCGGTTGACCAAACCCATTTTCAAATTTGTCACGCTCCTGCGTCCTTGGAGTGGCGCATCATGCGTCCTTCAAGCACGGGATGCGTCCTTAGAGCGAAAACCAATAAAAAATGGACACGTGGCCACGGGATGCGTCCTTCAAGCACGGGAAGCGTCCTTGGAGCACGAGAAGCGTCCTTGGAGCACGAGAAGCGTCCTTGGAGCACGGGATGAGTCGGGCAAGTTGCTGAAGCGTCCGGTGAGGTTTCCGGCGAGTTGCAGATTTCCGACGAGTTTTCCGGCGAGTTATTTCATTGCAAACGGTTTCGATTTGATTCATTCGGTGTAGACTACGTTTTCGATTTGATTCGTTCGGTGTTTTGGGAGTACGGCCTATATCAGCAAACAATCTGTCCTTGGAATTAATCGGTTTTTGGGTATGTTTATTGTAGTGGTCAGTGGCGGAGCCAGAAATTTTTTCTTATGGTGTCTTTTTTTATGGATACCCCGGTTTATACTAACCCGGAGTCGAACTTTTTGTATCGGTTCGGATCTAGTCGGGTACAATGTCATTGAATAAAAACACATAATAAAATTACAAAGTCATTTGAAATATATAAAAATTGCATTTAATAGTTGCTTTGTACGCATTTTCATGTTTTGAAAACGATTCATAATGTTTTCAATGGCAACTTGCAAAAAAAAAAAAACCTCTTTTTCATTATAACAAACAACTGCACGCATCATTCAAGTGATCATCAAACATCCTGTTAGGTTAAACAATTAAAACAAAACTAATTAGACATGAGGCTATAATGTTTACTGGATTAGAAAAAATAAAAACCAAGGATGGACCTTTAATGATTTAAAGTATACTAATTAAATTCAAGTAACTGGGCTTAATTTTGAAATATAAATGTGTTTATTATGTAATTCTTTTAGAAGAAAACAAACCAATGGTGTCGTTTGTAAAAAGACAATGGTGTCGCTTGATTTTTTCCTATTATACGTTGTGTTTGCTACGCAAAATACAATGGTGTCGGACGACACCGTTGTTCAAAGCGTGGCTCCGCCACTGGTAGTGGTTGTTGTATTAGTTGTAACAAGTTATTCAGCAGTTGTTGTAGCTGTTAAATGAATTGAAGCTTAAGTAGTAGCAGTCACATGTACTTCAACTGTTGATGTAAACTAAAGTTCAAACAAATGTTGGCCACTGGTACGCTAGTTGGAGATGTAAGATTGAGATTTTGAATATTCAATGCATGTTTTCCCATCTGAAGCGTCCTCGATACGACATTACGACCCCACTTGTTCACTGCAAGCCTCATTCATTGAGCCCTTAAACACCGAACGAATCAAATCGAAAATGTAGTCTACACCGAATGAATCAAATCGAAATCGTTGCAATGAAATAACTCGCCGGAAAACTCGTCGGAAATCTGCAACTCGCCGGAAACCTCGTCGGACGCTTCAGCAACTTGCCCGACTCATCCCGTGCTCCAAGGACGCTTCCCGTGCTTGAAGGACGCATCCAGTGCTTGAAGGACGCATCCCGTGGCCACGTGTCCATTTTTTATTGGTTTTCGCTTTAAGGACGCATCCCGTGCTTGAAGGACGCATCCCGTGCTTGAAGGACGCATGATGCGCCGCTCCAAGGACGCAGGAGCGTGACAAATTTGAAAATGGGTTTGGTCAACCGACATTTTCGGGATTTTCCCTTAATGTTATGGTGTTTTATGACTTTTTACACTTTGTAGGAAAAATGGATTTTGTAGCCAACTGCCACGCTATATATATATATATATATATATATATATATATATATATTCATATAACTTAATTATATATTACATTTATTAGGTAAGCAGATTCATCCGATTACTATTAGATATAGTATGAATTCGGGAAGAGAGGGAGAGATCAATATTCTTTTCAAGAGAAGCAAGTTCGCATACTCGGCTTTAAAGAGATTTGATTCCTTGTTCTTGACATGCGCTTTTTAAAGCTTAACATCCCAAAATATATAACAAAGCGAATTAGACTATTGTGGATAGTTTTATCAATTTTGGTTAAAGGTTTTATTTTTTTCCAAAGGTCCATTGAGGATAAGGCTTGGAAGTTGGCAGTGGCGGATCTAGGATTCGTTCCAAGCGGTAACGTTTTATAAATAAGCAGTAACGAAAAAGAAAAAACGTCAAATTTTTTCAAAATTTACACTAATTTTACACTACCGCCGGAGCGCTAAGGGGTAGCGGGCATTACCCCTTGTTATACACTAGATCCGCCCCTGGAAGTTGGAAAGGCCCAAAATGGGTATATTACGATAAATTGGCACTAACCTTAAAGAAGTAATAGCTCCCCACCCGTTGCCCTCATTCTCATTCCATACTTTCCATTGTATAGGTGTTTTAGAGGGAGAAAGAACTTTAGAAAGAAACTCTCATTTCGAGTTCTCACTCGTGAATCCTTCATAATTATTACAAAGGAAGCATCGAGGGGTGTGATTAACAAGTATGCGCATTGTTGAGCCTTGACTGAGCAAAAGGGGAGAGTTTGGAGTTGTTTTGCTTCAGTCTCATTTTAAACCGATCCAGGGTAAAGTTTTACTATAAAGTTTGGGATTTCTTGATCGGTTATGCATGGAAACATGTTAAACATTTATTTTGAACCCTTTAGGTGTATAACATTGGTAACTTAAATTGTTTTCAGACCTGCAACATCAAAGCCGCCAACACAACTCCGATTAGGGTTTTCAACGAGGAAGAAGGTACATTTCGCAACCTTGAGCCCTACGAAAAGTACAACATTTCGATGGCCCATTTCACATGTCACATCTCGTTGATACATTTTGTTCACAATTTATCATGAATAGTTAGATTTCGTTAGATACATTTCTCGAAGCCATGCCCACAAAATGTTGTTTCATGAATGGTATAGCGGAAAGTTTAGGTGGAGTGTAAACTCTGCTTGTGCGAAAAGAAACATTTCGTGTGACATAACCCTAGGAGAAAAGCGCTTGACAGTTGACTCATTTCGCATGTGAACATGGAACATTTAACTAGGGTGATCAGGCATCCATTAAGGGTGAAGATAAAAAGATACTTGTAAACATAGTTCTTCTTTCTAGGTGAGTTTCTAGACCCCTCTTTAAATACTGTTTTGGAGAAGTGTGCATACTCATTAAAGTGTTTTAAAATATAAAATTTGATTTTTAAAGAGTGGTAGTTTGCTAAAGTAATCCGAAATAACATATGTTTTCTAAAGTAAGACATAGTTTATAAAAAAAAGAAAATAGTTTTGACCTTTAGCCTTAAAGGTGTCCAGAATCATTTCAAGTGGCATGTCTAAAGTTAACATCTCTCTAAATGCGAGGTGGACACGTGTAAAGTTTTCATCAAACTAAATTTTAAAGATAAATATGTAAAATGTAGAGTATGCTTGTATATATAGTTAGTGTTATATGAGACTTAACGCGTCTAAAGTTAACGCTAGTGTCTAAAGTTAACATCAAAGTCTCAGTTGCATCTAAAGTTAGTGCTAAATGCTTAAGCGCCTAAAGTTAACGCTTTAAGCTTGATAGGGGGCAATGCCTTTGTGCCAGTGGTTGTACAATTGCATCGAGTAAGATAATGTATGCTATAGTTTGATATGTGATGTTGTGTATTATTTCTGATGTTTGTTAAAGTTTGTAGTTG